>VKOC01030606.1:0-24646 GCA_009364415.1 Spea multiplicata
GATACTTCAGCCCAAAGCCATGAGCTCTCCAGCCCCTGTCACAAGTGAAGAGTGAGAAATTGCGAAGCTTTAAACATGGGGTTTTCGCTCCTCTTAAAAAAAAAAAAACCCTATTGATAACGCGCAGGCATTAACCTGTCTCTCGAGGAAACAAAACACAAAAGAAATTAGTAGAAGACAATGAATGAAAGAAAAAAAAAAAAAAAACGACTAAGCACAAGGACATGATTGACTTTCCCGAGCCTGTCGGCGAAGAACGTCGCGTTTGAACTAAAAATAAATGAAATGCTGATCTGAAATTAAAATAATTTCCACGGCCGCATCAATCTGCGTTATTCCGGGCGTTTTATAACGGAAGGTAGACTTTCTGCGGCTCTTTGGGAAGCGGGCAGCGGCAGCTACCATGATGGCGCTCTGCGGGTGAATTATGAATATTTGCCTGCGTCGTTCTAGATAAAGCAACATCTCGGCGTCTCTTGTAATACATCTTCCCCGAGCTGAAATAATAAAGAAAAATGGGTGTTCGCGGAACAAATGAGAGCGTCCTGCAAATTAATGCATCACGGTTAAGCTGCGGTTCCACTTAGACGTAATATTAACCGAGCAGATAATATTAACTTGGCGGATCTGGCAATTTATCGGCAGAATAAAATTTTAATTTAAAGACCGCTGCGCTGTGTCGCCTTTTTGGGTTATAGATAGGTTATGGAGTTAAAGCTGCTGTTCTACTAAGACAAACTATTAATTGAGCTTCCTACCATGTTAAGTAAATACGCCTTAGCAGATCTGTCCCGTTATATTCTTTTCTTTGAGGAATATTATATTATACATTTATTTTTTTATATATATATATATATATATATATATCAAAATATTTTAGAAAACTATAAAGAGGTGCTGGAACAGCAATCAAGGATTCTGACACATTGTAGCTCTTGGAACTGAAGGAGTTAATGTTTCACTTACTTTCATTGCTGGCTTTCAATTAATATAATGCCTCTGCCGCTTACCCTTGCTCTGATATTGCGCTCCCCGTGTTTAGCTGATCCCAGAATTCCATTTGATAAACAGCAAAGAGCATTCACCCTACCCAAGAATACATCTTAACCTTGCTGGCTATCTATAGTGCGGCCAACGTAAGTCTTGGTCCATAACTTACAAAGAATTTGACAGCCCGTCTACACGCTACATGAGCATAAACACAAAGCATGTGGCCTCACATATCTAGCCGTCAGTCACACTTACACCGTCAGGCGGCCGCTGGCCTTAAAGTGCCCTGTTTCTAACCATTGTAAAGAACAGGTCATTAAAGCAGATGTTTAAGAGAAATATCGGCATTCTAACAAAGTTTAATAGTTATTTGGTTTGACATTATAGACATGTTCCTAAATGGTTGGGGGTCTATTTATTAAAAGGAAAGTTGGCAGTAGAGTTGAGGTGAACTAAGATGGTCCAACACTGGCAGGTTACTCCAGCATGAAGAGCTAAGATGGCCCTACATCAATAACTTGATTTGAAGATTTCTCACTGATTTGGGTTGAGCTTGATGGACCCAACTCTTTTCTCAAGCTAAACTACTATAAAGTAAGCTACACTATACATTATACAGGGCCGGCCAACCTCTTCTTGTAGCAGAACCTCATTGGGGTTGGTCCTTCACAATCTATAGTGAAGTCAAGGAGCTGAAACCACAACTCTCTTGTCAACCCTCACTTTAGTGAATAGACTTAATTTGTCACCTTGTGTTTAAAGGTTAAAAAAGAGGTAAGAGAAATACAATGCATGTCAGAGCGATCAATCATTTATATTCCTTGGCCTAGGGTTAAGAAGATCATCCATTGCCATTGTGTTAGTACTGCTGATCTTTGGTGGAAACCAAGTTATTCTGGATGATCAACTGCATTGATTGACAATTAAAAGTTAAGCTATGGATAGTCCATCTGGCTTAACCAAAGTACACTAAGATAAGGGTAACTCTTCCCCCGTGGGGCGAGTACATGACAAGAGAGCGATTATTATGATTCGAGGAATCAGCTCCATCTTAAAGAAGGAACGACATTCTTCACAGTAAGGGAATTAGATGAGAGATATCTGTAGGTACCCTCACAGTATGGTAGTGATGGAGGGGATGACTACACCTGCCGTGGAGGTTTCTAAAAATATACTGGTACCTGTTTTGGGGCAAGAAGGGTATTCAGGGCCTGGAAATACTCTGGCCAGGGCTGGACTGGCCACCTGGCAAACTAGGCAGATGCCCCTTGGGCCATTTCCAGATGGTGCTGATCATTCATCTTTCTACTGCTCGCAGGGCAGATCTGGTACTCTGATTTGTGGCCACACAAGAATGTAGTGTGCGGGTATGCGTAGGGTGCTAGGGCTGTTTTTCTTCCCTAGTTCCACCCCGATTCTGACTACCCATGGCATCAATGTTATGTGACTTGTTTTGCCTTCACGTGGCTCACTGTTTTCACAAATATCATGGATAAATTGAACTTCATGGACTAGATCTCTATGTAAAATAATACTGTTGAAGCTGATGCATGAAACTGATGATGTTTGACCTTCATGATGTTGACGACTCCTCTACATTTGCCTTTATAGTTAACCTCACCATGAAGACAGATCACGTGAAAGAGATCTGATGAAGCTTGGACCTCGTACATAAGATAAAGATCACAGATTAAGTTTAGACCTGAGCTCGGAGGAAGAATTTCCTCATTTAACATCTTCACTTTATAGCAATTGTGAAATTTCACCGTACCTTTTCCGAAGAATGTAAGCTGACTTTAAGCGAATGTTAAAAATACATTTTATTTAGCCAAATTCTACGGGTTTTTGCAGACAAAACATCATATTTACAACAGGCAAACCCCTGTAACTAGCGGTTTTCAAGTAATTTGAAAAGATGCCAACTGGAAATGATAATCAAGGCAGCCTGAATGTATCATTTAGAAAGCGAGTTTTATCCCAGGAATTGTACTTTAACAGAAATTACAGTACTTTACAGAATTAAATCCTTCACGGCTACAAGATCTTTGAAGGAGTTTAAAGTAATGACTTTTAGATCTTTCAAGAAATAGAGATTTTAATAATAAAAAAAAAATAATACAAAAGCAACAGTATCTCCGGTATAAGAGCTACTGAGTGATAGATGAGACAAGTGGGGGGGGGTGTTAGAAACTGGAGATCATTCATTCTCTCTAACACTTAACTCATTCATTCATTCTCTCTAACACTTAACTCATTCATTCATTCTCTCTAACACTTAACACTTCTCTCATGTATTCCTCTACCTTGACATAAGAAGATGGAGATATAAGTGGTAGCGGGTATTGTAGCATTGGTGTTATTCTAGAAATAGAGAGCCAAAGGTTACGCGGCGGTACCGACTCTACATAAAGTACCCTCTCATCGCTCTTCTCATTGGTCAAAAGGGATTCAATCCAGAGAATATTATCTAAAGCCTGTTAATATTTCAACACACCTTCTGTGATGCACATCGTCATCTCCGCTGCTATTGGGATATATATTTATATTCATGGTGATGATGTCATTGCATTACATAGATCCGATAGAACCAATTAAAAGGTACATTGGCTCTGTCCTTCCTTCTTGAATAGTATATAGTATATACGTGTCTATGTGAAATAAATCATATTTGATTATTATTATTATTACTTTTATAATTTTTTTGCTAGACAAATGGAAATGAATGATTTAATGATAGATAAAGCGAACTAAAAAGATACATAAAATATGAAGCCTGATAAATATAACACAATTCTCAGTATAAAAAATAATAAATAATGCAGGGATTCCTGTAGGTGAATGTTCTGGGGTCAGATTCTATTTCAGCTTCATGCCTGAAAGATCTCTGTATCGGTGGCAAGAAATCACTTGAATGAGAAGATGCTTCGCATGACACGGAAACGCGTAATATTCCTCAGCGGCTGAATGTGGCACTATTCCATCCTCGTTCATGATTTTAATTATTGGAAATTATAGGTGAAGACCTTGATTATAGCCCTTTGTGGTGTATAATCAACAGGGTTGTGTACAGTAACAACCCCCAGCATTGTATACAGTAATAACCCCCAGCGCTGTGTACAGTAATAACCCCCCTGCACTTTATACAGTAATTACCCCCAGAGCTGAATACAGTAATAACCCCTAGTGCTGTATACAGTAATAACACCCCCAGCAATGTATGCAGTAATAACCCCCTAGCGCTGTATACAGTAATAACCCTCTATATATATATATATATATATATATATATTCATGTAACAGGGGTTTTCATTTTGCGTATTTCAGGCAAGGGAATACAAGCTCACATTGAATACCCTCGCCTGAAACCTGCAAAATTTAAAGTCACATGTGACTGAAGTCAACCCTTAACTAAAACTTAACTTGCCTTCTTAATGAATAGACCTAAAGGAATAACTGCTTTAAAAATGGTTATGCCAGAAATATTTGTGACTTTTCTGTTGGCCAGAACTGGCGACTCTGTGTTAGCCAGTAGAATAAACATTACTTAATGTTCAGGGGTACACAAGCCCGAAGAAGGGTCCTCAAAGTTGTGTAAAGAAAACTAACCTCTCAGCCATTAAAAGTAACATTATTTGTGATTCCTTTATAGTAAGAGTACCTTGACACTTGACTAACCTTTCTCTTGATCTATACATTTGCTCAGAATTCATCTAGCAGAATATAGCTCTAAAAAATGCATAAAGCAATTTTACTGCAAATAACATTTTTGTAAAAGAGAGCTAAATGAATACATATTTATGCAATAACCCAATTTACTTTGCAGACGAATGCCCAAAGCTCCAGAAAATGGAACATTTTATAAATTGATCTGTGCATAAACAGTGAGAGGTTGAGTTTGTCCGCAGTAGTAAAGGTTTCCAGACATAGAGCTGCACTTAGAACATTGTAATGAATGGGTTATCATGTAAACTCTGTTGCGTTAATGGATTTCTTTCAGATAACACAAAAATGTGGTTTTCAGGCCAAAAGAAAACCAAGAAAATGGACATTTACAGCAATTCCGCAGTACTTGGAATACTCTAAAGGGAGCAAAATATGCAAATGATATTCTCACTGCCCATCATATTGCCGGCTAACTAGCTAACTAACTATATTCTCGGTATTATTATTGCCATTAATATACCCCCCTTTAAAGTGATCATCTTAATCATCCAAGCATATTTGTCTTGGATACTATGATTAGTAGAAATGGCAGGCGGGATTAATGGAAGCCTGACCCCGATCTCAAAATGGTCCCCGATTTTAAATCAATTGAACGCAAGGGGTATTTGGCACCTTAAGCTGGGTTAGGTAGCAACGAGCAGGGCCGGCTGAAGGCTTAACGCCGCCTGGGGCAAAGTTCTGCGGCGAGTCTCCCTGCTCTGCCACGGTGCCGGCTTGTAATGCTGAGTGCCGGAAATTGATGGATGTAAAATACTGGATGTTACCCAGTATGGGGAAGCAGTTTAAACGGAAGGGATCACCATTCCATGGGCCGGTCAAGGGAGATCTGAAGATCCCCAGAACTGGTTCATGATACCCAGGACAGTGCTCCAAAAATTGTGACTCTCCCAAAAAAAATAGGATCATTAGGAAGAATGTTCACCTGCAATGGAAAAATCTACCCAAGTTAGCTTGTCGTGATTATCTAATATAATTCTCCAATATGAGTCTCGTACATTGGGGTGTCTTCTAGTAGTAGAATTATATGTTCTGTAACATCATAGAAATTTACAAATTTAGAAAAGGTATATATATATTCGGGAGATGGGACCTGCTACAAAAACATGTCAGGATTTTATCGCTTCTGTTGTTTTTTCACAGACTGAGAACATTTTCTGAGTTTTTAAACTATTTTTAATCTCAATGGATGAGATTGTAAGTAAAGTCTGATTTATTTAATTATTTTAATAGGATACATTTGGGGGCTCAGAACTGTAGGGGAGTCGGGGTGGAAATGGTCAGTGAATTGTAGGAACCGGTCATAGGAGGAACTTACTTCAAGTGAGCAAAAGGAGAGAAAAAACTGTAGTATTTCCTACAGGCCGAGGAGTAGAAATGAATATGATTGTAGGAACCAGTGGGGTAGAAGAAAGAGTCCCTGACAAACTTGTTAAAATAAGTAATACCAATATGAGGGATATATTATATCTTATTACATTATATTATAGGAGGCAGCAGAATATTTGTACACCATGGAATTGATGGGGTTCCTTCGCCTCTAGACTATGGAGCCTTGTTGGTTAGTTGGACCATACCATTTTCAAAGAGGTAGCCACTATTTGTGAATGGTTTCTCAATGCTTCAATCCTTCTTATTTTTTTATAATAACGTGTGATTTATTATCATCTTATCTTATTAAATAGTCTTTTTTAATGTAAGAACAGGAACTCTAGCTTTTGCAGAGCATCTGATTTGGAACAACGCCTATGTTATCCTGTACAGCAAAAACACAGAGATAGATAGAAAATAGAAGCCGGTTGATGTTCACCGACCTAGACGTAAAGGGTCAAGGTTGATACATTTATATGATAAGGTGGATACAGATATATAATATAAAAGTATCAATATAGAAACAACAATATTTACTGTTACACTCGCTTTGTGTGATTCTATACCTCCTAAAACATTAAATGGGAAGAAATATTGTGCGTTCTTACTCTGTTGGGGGGAAGAACGGGTGATGTCTGTAACAGCTGTGTCTCCTTTCTGTTCCAGCAGTAAAATCAGAGCGTGAGGATCCATAAATTAATAAGAAACTCAAAACTAAGAGATTAAATAAATTACATATGTGTGGTGATTTTTTTGAAGTCCTGGCGCTCAGTAGTAAGCATGGCAGTCGAGGAGGTTACCCCGAGGTAGATACATTATTGCTAAGTAGGTCTACCAGTATAACATGGTTAACGCTACATAAAATGTAGTTCTAGGGTTCTAGAACGCACTTGAAGAAGAGTGAATGGGTCAGGGGGTATCCCCCCCGTGGAGTCTCATGTAAATATCTCCTCTAGCTCGGTGTGTGTTTGGTCCATTAAAAGACTCTGTCTGCATCCAGCCGCTTTAACTTCCAGGAACAAACAGCATTTCGTACGGGGTTATAAATCCGTGACCTTGACAAACACAGGCTGGGCACTTCCAATTACATAGACTCGGCCCTGCTTTATTGTTTCTATGGGAGTCTGTTAGTCGCCTAGATACCCCATTTAAAATATACCGAGGAGTCAAACGGGACCAATATTGTGCCTAAGACAATCATTCACATTTAATTTCCTTTCCCTGAGTCTTTTTTTTTCAACCCGAGTGTTAAACATAAGGTCGATCCCCCTATAAATTCTTTCTTTCAGGAAGCCTGGCCCTTCAGAAGTCCTTTCATTGCAGAAATGGAATATACAATATCTATATTTTTTTATTATATTTAAATAAATCCCCACGAGTCGTGCGCTCAGCTTGTAGATTAAAATGCCTTAAAAATGCCTTAAAAATCTTCATTTAATACTTATTATGGGCCGAGTTGGACTGGGGAAGAGAAGCAGGTGGGCAAGGCAGCCCTGGCTCTTTAAGGCCAATGGCCGTCTGATGATGTGGGTGCACCTGGAGTGCTGTCGACCAGTGTCCCACCAGGTTTTTGCCCCAAAATTCCGTTAAAAATATTTAATTTTGGTTTCAAATAGAATTTTACAAGGTTCCCAGGTGCGAACAAAGATGACATTGTGCCCAGGCCAAGAGAAAAAAAGACAGGGATTATAAAAACATTTTATCTGAACATCAAATAAAGCGCCTTCTTCTGGAAATACATCCCGTGGGTATAAAAACAAATTGCAAAGCAAAATAAAACCAAGCGGCGAAAGCATAATTTTGTGAATTTTGCTCCTTTAGTATAAGAAGATAGGAAACGGTCCAGAGGAGTTCCTGTCTCGATAACGATAATTATTAACGATAATAATTCACCGGAAATAAACTTACAAATGATACAAAACATGCAAAACGTAATACGGCCATCTCCGGGACCCTGAAATTGTAACTTCGCTCTTATCGTAGGATTCTTTCCTTATGGCTTCCAAGTGTTTGATTGACTTTCAAAGGTTCTGTTTTTCCTCCTAATAGATTCCTGTCTGTGGCGTGACCACGTTCCCCGACAATCCATTGAGCTTCAACAAACTCATTATTGTAATTTATTGGTCTAAAGCAATAACTTTAACCCGGAATCATCACAGACAGAGCGATTCTTGGTTGAAAATTCCAATAATGGGATGTGACTAAGCCTTAAATGGGTACTCGAGACATCATGCACACTTTAATGCATATGATAGCGGAAAGGGCCCTTTAAATTTACATGGTGCCCCCATGCATTATTCTGCATGTGCCTCTTTCCCCAACCCCCAGCTATTTTCCAAGCCGGAGATGCGTTTGGCCAAAAAACACATCTCCTGACACTTGATCTACTCCATACCAGTCGGCTCCTGAGCGGGCTCGGCACAGGGGAGTCTAATGAGACATCAAAGTGTCCCATTAATGTAATGCTGGAATGTAAAACATTGTTAGCAGCTCTGATAGAATTTATGAGAGGACGATGACAATGGTCCACCCGTCACCTGAAAACATGATTTGCTAGATGCCTGAGGGCAGATTTTCAGAGACGCTATGGTATTACATCAGATCCTGAAGACACAAATTATTGGGTACTTGGCTTACAGTAACCTTGAATTGCTGGGCTGTTCACTGGTGGCTAGCAGATAATAGCGTACTAAGAATACATTCTTACACATAGGGTGAGCACTGTCAAAAAGCCCAGATTGGCCATCTGGCACACTGAGTAAATGCTAAATGGACCACTGGCCAATAGCATGTTATACTTACAGCCACTCTAGTGGGAGATCAGGCCCTGCAGTGTCTCCTGCTTCTCCATTTTGGCTTTATTTTTGTTTAATAAATCATGCAAATATGTAAAACCATAGAATTCAAGGAGGGTCTACATTCTTTTTCGCATGACTGTATGTAATTTAGTACTTGAAGAACAGTCAATATACGTTCACAGAAGGCTTCTGGTTTCATAAACATGCCATTAAGTTATAGAATATTTACTACTGTGTCTTTTCACATTTAGGTACACAGTCTTTGGGATAAATAATGGTAGAGATTTACATTGTCTTTGGTCTGAGTTGTCTTTGGGTACAAAAACTCTATGGCCCTATGTTTAAAAACACACACTCTTACTTATATACGCTTATAATAGCCCATACAATATTATTAGCCATTTCTATGGACCAGGATGTCGGGGCAGCATAGAGGCAGCAGAAGAGCTTTTTCTTGGGTTATATTCGTGATAGTCTGTTCTCCATTAGCAAATTGGAAAATAAAGAAAAAACCCATAACCAATTATATTTACAATGCCTGATAATACATCAGAGTGAAATGGCCCGAGAAGACACTGTCAAATTCTTCGGCCAGACCTTGTTTGTTAAACATTTACCTCTAACCTCATCATGTATGGAATCCATCAGGTTTCTCCAACCAGTTAAATTCTGCATTACATTCAGTGGACTATATGCGTCTTGTCCGTTCGAGTTAAGAATTCCTTCTTTTCAGATATCTCAGTTATTGAAGTCAGGACATCAGGGATGGTCTTCACTGACCAGGCAGGTCCGAAGACACAACCTTCTTTATCACCCAAAATGACCCTCTTTAGGAAGGGCCAGGGGCGTAACTAGAAACCTCAGGGCCCCGGTGCGAGAATCTGTTAAGGGGCCCCCCACCCCCCCCATCTATCCCTTTCTCACAATCTCCCCTCTCCCTCCCTAACCCCCTTCTCCCGATTTCTGTCAGTCAGGGGGCCCAAGAGTTGCCGAGCGGTCGTTTTCACCGCTCGGCACCCCTTTGGGCCCCCCTGACTGGCAAAACTCCAGGGCCCGGTCGCAGTCGCGACCCCTGAGACCCCGGTAGTTCCGCCACTGGGAAGGGCATTACCTATATGAGGACTGAAGCCTCTCTGCCCCCTCTTTCTTCATTGTGATACATTCATGGAATTGAGGGACATCAGAGGGAATTTGGGTCCCGAGAGGGCCACCTGGGAGGTATGATTCTAAGCTCCAAGAGAAGAGGGATATCATTGCAGTACAGAGGGACTGAGGGGTTTGGGTCCCTAGAAGGGACTGGCTAAGCAGGGACTCTTTGGGGATATGCGATGTGAAAAAATGTTTAAATAACATATAGCTAGATTTTTCTATATATAGATGTATTTCTGACGTACTTTCAGAGACAGGCACACTTTAATTTATCTTAAAATTGTCTAGTAGCATTTCTCCCGGTGTTTGAGGAAATGTATATATTTTACCCTATGGAGCATTAATGGTTCTCTGGATCTACGTTCAATGTCGGCTAACGATATCTTAATGTCATCATTCACTGTAGGGCATTTATTGAGGAATGGAATTATTATGAAATGTGAGTTCATCAGACAACAGAGGAGGAGGGGGGGGCACCTGCAACAGCAGGGCTGCAGCTTCTACATTAAGTAGCTTTAATCTATGAAGAATGCAGCTTAATGTATTCACCAAGCTCCTTAATATTCATTCTTCTTAAATGGGGGTATCACGGACATTCAACTGTTGCTTTAAATATTATATTTTTTGTAGAATGTGAAAAATGAGAATAGTTTCAAAGTATTAGATAATTGTAATGTAATTCATTATTTCTCCCGTATGAAATTTACAAAATAAGGACAGATGTTTCATTTGTACTGGGGGTTTTTTTCAGCTGTCACAAGTTCGTCTTCCTTCAGGGTGGCAGATTACGATCAAGAACATCAGCCTGCTTTAAATGCACACAGAATCGAACCATTAAGAAATATTCTTTATCTCAAAGTTTGCGAAGAATCTCCAGAAGGGAAACGCATTTGATCGAGAGATTTAAAAAAAGGTGATTTGGGGTAGCTTACATTAAAATGGCGACTCGTTTGGTTGCCCCAAAGCCAACCTTTCCAAACGTTATATATATTGCCAAAGACAGACACTTTAGGGTTATCAAGGATTCTAAATGACTTGATTTGGTTTACAGATTGCAAATTATTTATAAGAAGAGTAAAGTCATTAGAAAAAGATCACGTTTAGGCGAAATAGGTAATCGAGAATAATTTCTAGAGCCAAATTTGATTCCCAATTATGGACTCCACTCTACAAATAAGATTAAAGGCATGAAGTAAGTAGGACAGTAATATAGGCAAATAGGTAAAAGTTCAACGTTAATGTTGATTAAAGTAAATTACAAAATCTATTGAGGACTAATAGTCTTTACAAGACAAGACCTACAGCCCTGGTTTATATTATGCATCTCACTGGCTTTTGTAAGCAATGGGTTAAAAATCTGAGAATTCTCTTTATCGGTAAATATAAGGATGTATTTTTTCCCCCCAGATGACATCTTCCCCTCTAAAAACTAAATCTGCGTTATGATCCATGCGTGATCCATCAATATGGACTATTTCATTAGCTGTTAAAGCGTCTTCTGAGACTGCTCTGGCTGTGGTCCGTTGAATTATAATCAAAAAAAAGCAGCGCCTGGAAGCTAAAAGCAACTCATTTCTACTCAAGGATAGTAGTCGTTTAATGGTGGCATAATGCTGGTGAAGAAAATGGCCATAATCAATATTTATAAAAGTTAATGACATTGAAGCTGGAATGTATCTCGCTATCTGGTGGCTGTTCCCATATTGTCAATAACCAGCACCCCCCGTGCCATTGTGTAGATATATGCCTTCTAGCGGTGCGATAGATTCATGTGGAACTTGTTGGCTTCAGTGGCTTGTAAAGAATGGAATGAGAATAGGGTCATAAAGCTCTTACACACAAATGGACATTGCTGTATCGGTGTAGAGAACTTTGTGATAACTCATAGTGGAGCAGTTTTCATAGTCAAAGAAACTGAGGTTATGGAAGCTTGCGAGAATCTTCACCTCAGTCGATGAATGTTGGTCGGCCAAAAGGTTCCTCAAACGTCTCTCTATTGTCATAAAGAAGAGCATACAAGTAGCGCTTCTTGTCCCATGGATACTTTCATGGAAGATCTTCCTTTGTTTCCAAAGATGTTGTGGGCACTTTGGATTCGATGTACAGAAACTGGTGGTTGCTGACCACTTTGACGCTCTTCAATGGTCCTACAGGAGTTACCACCGAAGTTAGAAGGGGAGAAAATGTGAGATTTCTTTAGTAGATCCCAAAAGACCATTGTTTCAACTTTTGCCCAGCTCCAAACATGAACGTTATCCAAGAATCGTTGGAACTAAACATTCTTCCAAAGAACAAAGATGGTAGAAAACATGGTTCTGGTTTATTTATTAAATAACATTTCCGCCCCAAACGATGCACTAGAATTACATAGAAGTGATGTCACTGTGGAGTGCGCAAGCTCACAGTACTTTTACCTTTGGTGGCTGGGATCATCCTGTTCATGACATCATCATCAGTGGATAGAGATTTATCTTCTAAGGATCTGCATTATTCTTCATTAAATACAATATATATAATGGATGTGTGCTCCTTTTCTATCATGGCTTTAAAGTAGAGCGTAATCTCTATGGATGTTTCATCTTTATAAAAAGAAATACAGTGAACAGAGGTAAATTAGAGCAAAGCCGGCATCCCGTGGCCGTGTCTCATCCAGCACCATCACGCCATGCTTTGATCTTTAACTCAGCGGTGCTGTCTAAATGGATGTCACTTTGTAACAGCCCTGTGTGCTGGATAAGCCATTACAAGTTGTCCTGTTTCATTTAAGCAGGTAGAGAACGCGAAGATAACAATGACCTGAAAAGACAAATGCAACCATTCAATGCCAGGATTTCCATCTGTCCTAATCAATCTTCTCCAAATCACGAGAGAATTATTTATTGGAATCAAGGAAACCGCTAACCTGGGGACCGAGAGAAACAAGAAAAACACACGGGAAAAAAACAACAAACAGCAGCGGCGCTGAATGTAAATGATGTCATTTTTACTTTCTTTTATTTTTTTCTTTTATATGTGTTTTGGCTTGTAATACCAAAATATTTATTTCATATGATCTATTTTGTAGCAAAAAAAAAATATATTTTTTTTTCATCCCACACACTACCGTTCAATGAGGTTAGCAAGGGGGTTTCTGCAAGATGGCATCTGTTATCAGAAACACCGTAAAGCCACCAAACTGAAGCAAGGGTGGGCCGCAGGGAATTCATGTTATCCCGCTGCCTTTTTTAATCCACTCGTATAGGGAAGCACCTTCTCCCCCCAGAGGGGAACCACAACCCAACTACCAGCATTGCCCGGGATGGGAAATACATAAGGGACCCAAAACATGAGGCCAACATAAAAGTGTAGGGGGGTTTGGCTGTTCCTGGCCCTCAGACACGTTGCCCTTTCCTCTGACCGCCTTGCTCCAGGGCCGTTCCTTGTGTCCCTTTGTCCATATGCATTCCATAAGCACTCCCCCCCTTTCTCGCACCCCAGTGCAGGAGATGCGTTCGGTCATATACCTACTGCCATCCAACTTGGTGAGTGTTCCAGGGGTGGTCTAACGAGACCCCCCCAAGCACGTGTTCATAAAGCGCTCCCAGTGGGAGATTTTTCCTGCCACGGATTGGCTTCTTCAAGCAGTCAATCATTGTTGTGAAATGTCAGACCACGCATCTCTGGAGCTGCAGCTTCTCCTAAAGTTATATGATTTATTTGGCAGGTGTCTTGACAATGTACCTTAATAAGTATTCTTTAATTAGGCGGCTGGCTGGGGCGCTGGAGAGTCCCTTTAATTTGTAATCCAGCCGATTTCCCTTACCAGATACAGTTCCTACAAATAGAACTTGATCGTTGTGTCAAAGGCTCTTAAAAAAAAAGGTCCTAAATCATGAAGACTTCAAAATCCCAGCGAATCTTGCATTTTCTAGCTGTGCCTCTGACCTGGTAACTATATTTAGGGTAACCACCTGGCTCAAGATAATTTCCAGGCACGGACTCAGCCAAATCTAAGTCCTCCCGGAATTCATTTCAGAGCGCTAAAATAATTAATATCTATAAACGACTCTTCTGTTCCCAAATATGTGGAACCAGATGGTCGCGAAACCAAAACTCCAGACTGATCAGAATTTATAATGCCACTCCAGGTGCACAGGATACAATGACCCAATGTTTATATTTAACTAATCTCAAGGAAGAGATAATAAGATAATAAGATTTGTTTAATACACAATTGAAAAAGAAATACCTGGAGTCTCCGGGTGAAGCTCTGCTTCCCAAGGTCTCTGGGTGACCTTTTTCTTCTTCCCGGGAAGAAGAGCGTAATTTGGCTGCATTCACGTCCCCTCCTGATGCCTTGATTATGTTTTTTGCCCCAATTATTCAACCTTTTAAAGCGATTCTTTAAACCAGATAACGTTTCCAATAAAATGCCCGTCCTGTCATCAGGATTTTACTGAAGAATCCATAGGTTGTCCTCTTCATGTTGTGATCAAAGCTCTTTCCAACCCCAAAACTACATTTTCTTTGCTAGAACGGGAAATTATTTAATGGTACAGAATGGATTCATTGCAGACATTATCTGGCCTCACAGATACAGAGATCAGGAGAGCCCGAAGTAGAGACTATGGCTTCACTTTGATCACAGCTGGGCATTGTAGGGGTTTGTAGGAACCTTGCTACATGTGAATGTTTAATGCCTTCCTATGCCGAGGAGCCATGATCAAAGCCGGTCACAGATGACACGGTCTGGATAAAGGAGGTCAGCTCAGCGGTCGAGATTAAAAAACCTTCTGCCTACCCGCTGGTCGCTGTTTAACTCTTTAAAGCGCGTAGCTCTGGTTCGGTTGACCAAAGGGCTAAAACTGCTAGGTGGCTCACCAAATACAATAAGGGAATTGTCAACACTCACTCACTTTATCATACCTGGAGTGGCTGGACATTTACATTATGACTATGGCCACATACAACATTTATGCCGTTGGGTTAACACGGCCACTGTCGCATACCGAGAATTTATGGGATATTCATGACAGGTAAGTAAACCTCTAACGAGTTGTTAAATACAATCCTTGATGGAGCGTAGTAGGTAAACCTGACAATTTCGGAGGCATTCTGAGCAATCTGGAGAGGTAAGAGATGAAGTAACTAATCTAAACTAACCATCGTCCCAATATTGTAGATTGTAAGCTCCTATGAGCAGGATCCTCCTTACCTTTTGTCTTTGTAACTTCAGATTGTTACGTGATGCTGCTTGTGTCCTGTTTACCCATTGAACAAATATTATGGTGCTATATAAATCACTTAATAATTAGTAATAATAATAATGCTTAGAGAGCGACCATAACTGTGGAATCAACCCCAACTTCTTGCCTGCACTTGAACCTCCAGATGTTCCATGGAGCAGTAATGGTCAGTGGAGACCATAGTTGGAGAAATACTACCATAGTCATCTTGGCGTGGGATTCTTTGTCCATTTGGAACACTCAGTAAGTTTATCATTTACCACGAGGTTCCACGTTTCACCAACTCAAAGAAGAAGCCATTTTTTGTCACTATGTTCTGTCAGCCCGTCATATCTTCTCGACACCCCTATAGATCCAGGAATCTGAATTATTATTATCATTCTAAGACTATAAAAAAAAATGTGATAATGAAACAGTCTGTGATTGATAATTATTTCGAGACATTTTCTTCTACTCGGTGTCCAGTAAAAGAGTGCTGTTGCTAGGTAACCCCAGCCGGGCTTCTTCTTCTGAGTTATTTGTAAAGATTATAAGAAACCTGGCAAAACGCTCTCCTTTTTTGCCAAGTGGAACGCACAATGCATTTCAATCACGTTAATAAATAACAGAGCCTTTTACAAGCTTGGAACACTTAAACTTCCACTGTACTGAACAACGAATATATCTTCCGGATGGGTCTGTTTTGTTCCCAGGCTCCTTCACCCCCGTGCTAAGTACTAAAGTAGAAAAGTACATTTTTCCAAGTGAGAGAAGGAGCTCTTTGTGCGAGGCTTAATTACGTAAAAGATAAATAAATAGAATACAATGTTTATAGCGTAAAGTAGGAAACAAATCCTTCCGGACCTATCAGAGATGTCTCGTTCTTTAATAAAATATCTTTTTTTTAAATGCTATTTTTTTAAAGGTGTATTTTCTTCAATACTTTTATGCTGTAGAGCACCTTAAAATAGGGAGGATGGGCGGGACAGAGACCGTAAATCTGGACTGTCCCGCCTAAATCGGGACAGTTGGGGGGCATGATGATGTCATATCCCAGCGCCTTGTAGTGAACATGGTGGCCATGGAATGAGCAGCTGGGGGCATTTGTGTGGCAAGGGGAGGGCCAACATCAGCGGTGGGCGGTGCCAGCCATGGAAGTAGGAGTGGCCATCCACCTATCTTACCCAAGGATGGTCACGCCCACTTCCATGGATGATACCACCCACCTCTGATGTTGGCCCTCCCTTTACCCCACACTCCATCACAGGAGTCCCGAGCTGGATACCCGAAACGTTGGAGTATTTTATCTAAAGGAATGATTATCCTCAGCAGCCACTTAGAATTCCGACACACGTACGCCCAGTAAACGAAGTATTCATACACACCGAAGCATGAAATATATGTAATCACTACATGAATGAGAGGAATCCTGACCTATTCCAAAATCACTTTATAGCCCAAAGAAAAAGGACACTCAGAGGTCGACAAAGATGCTCAGAGACAGCTTAGCGATATTTCATTCCCAGCTACAGGGTTACAGCGGTCAGCGGAATCTTGACATTACAACAATATTCTGATGTCATTAAAAGGTACAGGTTTAAAAAGGATTTATTTCCACGCCACAAACCACTGTTCTTATATTCACAAGAGTACAACGGATCTAATATCTTAAGACATTCTAATCTCATCAAATATATATGGTAGAAAACCCAACGCCGTTACACGGGTCAGCATGTGCATCAGCTGTAAAGTACTTTTTCGTACATAGTTTATATCTGAAGAGCGCAGATAATTACACCTCCAACCACAGAGCATTGCCTCGATAGCCCTCAATTGACCCAGGTAATATACCGGAAACAGCACAACTGCCCTGGGTCCCATTAATATTCTGTTATTTCTTCTGAATAATATCCTGCGTGTTTCACAGATGGAGCACCTCGAGGTTCTACCCAGTAAGAATTCTCAATGCCCATAGCGTTCTAAACGCACAACGCTGACATGGCGGAGGGGGCAAAAGCCATCTGTCGAACCTCAAATATGAGAAATGTTTCAACATCCTTCGAGATGTATGTTTTAGTACTTAAAAACTGAAGATGGTTAGCAAGAGAGGGTGACAGCCACTGGTCTTTTCCAATTTAAATATGTTTGATCATGGTTTAATAAGATGGTTATTCTGCTAAACTACACCTCGGGTCCTTTCATGATCAGAATCATGAGCCACCATACCATCTCCCAATGGATGACTTCTACCCAACATTCTGAAACCATTCTCTTTCCAGTTGCTTTCCAGTTTCATCGAGGAACTTTTTTAGCATTTCTTCCTTTACATAGAACAAAATGAAAAGAAAAAAAAAACATATCCAATTTTGATAGGATGTCTGTCCCTCAGGCTAAAATGACACCATCCCTTAACAATGTTTCTCCTCCAAAAGGGTAGTGGACCAATATGGAGCTGTATGTTGGTGAACATCCTACAACTTTTGTTATTCTAGAGCATGGGATTTTCTTGTTTTATTTAATCTTCAACATTAAATTCTACAGGAGACACGTATTTTATAAGAAATAATGGGATTTGCAACAAATGAGTGGACATTTATGAGGCTGTACACAATAATCACTAAACCCATTCTTGCGTGGCTGTAGATATCACACGTGGCCAATGGTGTATTTGGAAGCCAGCCTTCTGGATCTCCCACAGGAGCTCCTTTAGACCAGCGAAGATTAAACGACGGTATATCAATTAAAACCCATTCCCTGAGACATCAGGCAGTTAATTCCTTAAGGGAGTATGAATGCTCAGAAGAAGGCTGGATTGACTATTTAGGGACATGTAGAAAGGGATTATGATGTATTAGTATGGATGTAGGATATATGGATGCATTGACCAGCTATATGTCACAAGAAACTATGGCAGAAGATAAAAAGACCAAATTATGTCAGCAATGATGATGATTTGAAAACCAGGTGGATGTTTCCATGCCCCCTGGCTTTGCAAGATATTTTATTCCTCAAGCACTTTCCATTGTCCTCTTCCTCTCTGCCCCTGCATGATAGAGGGTACCATCCATAGCGCCATAGTACCATCTATAGCGCCCCATCCATAGACTTGGTAAATCTCCTTAAGGCGGTGTTTGTTGCCCGAGGAACAGTAGAGGAACCTGGTCATTGTTCAAAGAAGACCTTCTGAACCTCATCAACTGACTCCAGCCATCTGGAACGCCTTCCAGTTACCCAAGTGGCTTTTCAAACAATGTATACGCATCCGCCAGAATGACCGGGACAGTAATTGATCCGGTAGCACTCATATGAGAAAATTCCCGAGTATCTGCACTCTTGGGGGTTCTTGTTGATTAACACTGAAAGGCTTTAGGTGAATTAGATCTGATTGACAGATTTAATGACGTTTTGAAAAGAAGGTCATTTAGGTAATGTGAGTTTCATGTACATATAAGAATTCTCATTATTACAATTGACATTTGTATAATAATATATATGAGGGATTCCAGAAGGGAATTCCCTTCCCATCAATTCATCTCCTTCGCTGCTGGAATATTTCAAGGATATTATAACCAAAATAATAATACTAATGTGAAATGAATTCTATAAAAAATATATTAATATAATAATATATTCAAATAAAACCCAAAACGCCATTATACAAAATACAATCCATAATTCCCACTATAAACAATAGCATTTGTTAGAATCTTTCATCATGTATCAACAAAACCATAAAATTATGAATGGTGGACAAAAAAAAACAAAGAGAACAAGTACAAGTTAGAAAGAAAATAGAATATTTCTTTTTTGTTTAACTCTGATGCTCAATGTTGAAATACATTAGTTTTGAAATAACTATAATATCATAAAAGTGAATATATAGCAGTGCATCCGATGGTAACATAGCATTGCGCACATGCAACCATTTAGTAGATCGTCACCTTTATCTTCTTAATTAGTGTGCTTCGGCTACGCCCAGATAGAACATGAGTGTTAGAGAATATTAAAATGGGTTAAAAAAGTCTCATTTAAAGAGTGCTATAATCTCCCATAATGTATACGCTGCTCGCGCAGGATGCACCGTATATGGACGTATGTCAGTATACTCTTTTTTTTAATATTTATTTATAAATAAATGCAACTTTAACAAGAGACTGGATTTTATTTCATGCCCAAATAGAAATCACATTCTTATTTCTGCAAGCGATAGCGGTGACCTTTTCTCGGCGTCTAGCGAGCACGCAGTCAATTAACCGAGTTAATTGGAGTGCATTGGACTTCCGTCGTGTAGACCTTAACGTTGTATGGGTATAGCCATTAAGGCAGCTGTCACCTCCGAATTCACCTTAAAATAGTCACTCGATTACCTTGAATGTTTGGCGGACAGACCCTATAGGTGTTTGAAAATAGTTTCTAGAGTACAAGGAGTTAACTATTGGACTGTAATTGTTAAGCGAGTCTTTAGGGCTCAAGGGCTGTTCCTCTCTCTAAATAGAATAAGAGAAACGTAGGATTGTTACTACCTTTTAATTAGAGGATTCTAGAAGTCTCCAGAGGGGATTCTTTCCTCTTAAAGAATATAATAAAACTACCTGTGTTAGGAAAAACAAAATCCTGATTATAAGATAAGGCTGATCATTAAACGTGACCCTAGGTTTAATAGGAAATGCTTAAATGGCAGACGTGTGGATTTCATTTGCCATTATCGTTCTGATTTTGCTGATGCTTCTTTAATGTTGTTGAGTTGTTACTGCTTTGGGATCTAAATGTAAAACCCCAGTGAAGAATAAATTAGTTGAACCATTTCTTTCTGACGATAGTACCTTCTCAAATTCCTCTGGGTCCTGACCAGCCAAACCTCCAGCTCCAACTCTTGGTTTCTTCTACAAGATTGAGTTTCTCCTGGGTATTCTGTTCCAAGGGATAGTGTGAACGTTATGGTATCATCATATGAGTAGGGTGTCAGATTATGGTGCTCTGGAGATGACAACTAATAAAATATTCTGGAAAGGTCTTTGGACCTCAGTGGCTTTTCTCATTGCCCAACCATGCTGTGGATTAAGACAGTTTTCTTGTTGCTCCGTCTTCAGGCCACACATAGGAACATCGTATGATATATATGTGTGCTGGTCCTCTAGTCTTCCACTCAAAGAAGAGAAAAACATAAGGTTTAGGGTTCTTAGACGTGGCCATGAACAATAGGTTTTTTTGATATTTGAGAGAAACTCATGGGCGCCGGCGGAAAGTTCATGTTAGTTTTTAGGGATAAAATGTTCCGTCTCCTGTTGGAACGAAATTCATCCAACATTTTGGTTTTTGGAAATCCCTTTCGTCCTCCTGGTTGCCATGGAAAAAAAGAAATAAATGTGTAGAAGAAGTTGAATTAAAATGGTGAGCTTTTCCTCCATCTGTAGTTAAGATGGCGGCCATGGTGTTCGTTTTTCGTACGAATGGTTGAAACGGTAAAATGGTTGGCGGATAGAGGTTGGAAGAGAAGATGCTGGGGAATTGCAAAAAAAATGCAGAAGAAAAGGAGATGAAGACGAAAGAACAGGAAAGATAGCAAAAGCAAGTACAATAAAAGAGAGCTAGAGGGAGAAAAGGAGATAATCGGTATTTAAATGTTTATAAACACGTGGTTCAATTCTCCACTCAACATTACCGCTTTTAATCATGCATATCAGAAGTTAATTTCTCGGGAGAGTTGAAGGTTTCGATTGCTGATATCACTATGCCAACCCCAGTGAGCTTCTCGTGTAAGAAGGACTGGGTATTGTCCTATTAATTTGACATTGGGGAAACATCTCGTAGGTCTTCTCACACATTAAACCATGCATGATATGGGGCGAGGTCAGCCCTTCATATACAGAAAACGATAACATCTCGAAAAGTCATAATGAACGCAGGGAGTTAAAAATGGCCAATTCTACTTCAAACTTCGAGGTTAGTGAATACGCCGCCATGGACCGGTCTCATCAAATCATTCAAACTTTTAATCATTGTGTTTTGTATTTAACACGAGCCTAGAGCAGTGTTGACTAATTTCGCATTAAATTAAGGTGGCAATTTGCATAAAATTCTATTTTCTCTTTTTATTGTTTAATTAGTAGGATCAATTAGCGTGCCATCAAAAAATACCAACAAAATCACAAGACATACATTCTTTCCAATGATGTCGTTGCCTCGAGCCAAGATGGTAGGAGCCTCAATAATTACCAGGTTGATGAAGATCTCCACTGATCTCATTATATAACGTGTACTCGATACTGGTATTAGTTCTCTGCTGAGTTATTTGGGGGGGACTCGGTCATATTCAAGTCATGGCCCCTTTCCATCATTAGATGTGACTACTACGTCAACCCCGGTCAGACTTTATGCAATATATTTGTCGCAATTCACAATTCTATTCCTATTTTCTATATTTTTTATATTTATTTTCAGTAAATCATTCCACTTCTACATTTTTATAAGTCTAACTTTGCCTCTAGGTGACTTACGGATGCTTATTCTGGGGGGTTTTACCAGTTTAAGTGAGAAACATCTGCTGGGGAAGAAAAGCGTTGATCTTCTCTTGACATTATTCATCATTTTTATGAGTGGTAAATATTCCTACGTTGTTATAAAGCAGCACCGATCCTGGCCTGTCATTAAATTATGCATGTGTATTAATTCAATTGTCACGAGACCTTAAACTGGTGAACACGTTCCTTCAGAACAAGTGTTTATTAAAACAGAAGAACGGAGGCAGAGGAAACATTTTTAACCTTAAACTGTCAACAGTTCTAAGCTAATCTGTGCTTAAAGGATAAAAAATAACATTTCTTTATTGAGAAAACGTTTCAATATTATGAGCTGTAAGAGCCATCAGCTGGCTTATTGGTATATCTTTAAAAGCCATAGGCACTGGCAAGACATGGGACCTTCTTCCAAGGACCTCCAACCGCTAGAGTGTTACTTAGAACAACAAGCCCTTTGTAGTGATGGCCAAACCATAACACAGTTTGTGAAAAGTAATGAGATGGGGAAATTTTGTTGCAGGTTGGTGGATATTGGAAGGAAGATTTGAAGGTGCTCAAAGAGTGGGGAAAGATAGGCCATCAGCTGTCTTACTGTCTGTAAAAGCGACGAAATGTTACCATTTTGTCTACTACAAGGACATCCTGGTAAAAGATTGTCCAAAAAGGGCGAATAATGGAGGCATTTATGGAGGAAAGAAGGTGAAGTAAAGGTATGAGTTATCTGTGGAGTCCAGGTCCTTCCTGATGATCTTGGCCAAGCCTTACATTGAGTTCCAACCTTGATTGAAGACCACACTGTCTCGCTCAGCTGTAGGCAAATGCAAGTGACAGTAAATGCTTGTTAGTTTCATGTCTGGCGTTACCTTCATTAAAAGGAATATGTGAAGGTTGAATATATATAACGATAGTTTTAGTTATTGGACATCATAATACAGTTTCAGCCTTACATTTTTCATCCACAGGCTTCTAATTAATTGTAACAATTGTATTTGGAATGGAGTGGCATGAAGGCCCCTATCCCTAATATCTCCATATGGATTAATTCTACCCATACTTCTGATCATGTGACACAATTGTTAACTAATTTATATACCTGGACGGTGTTCGTCTTATAAGTCTTCAGGAAGAACCAGAAGGGATCGGTTGAAACATTGCCTGCTAACATTCTTATTGGGATATCCAACTCTCAATAAGAAAGTTTGGGTTTCCTAAACTATTGACGGAAGGAATAAGTAAAAAACAAATGCATAATATGCCCACCTGTCCTTTAAAGTGGCCCTGGGGCCGAGTCTAAAGGAGGGTATCTGGGATTAAACAAATTAATAGTGCTCCTGAGAAAACTGAAATAAGAAAGGGGAAGGTGATGAGACATTTTGGTGAAGGGACCAAGGTAATTTGGTGGATCGTTTGTTTCTGTAAATGTGTATTTAGAAACAGAATATACTTTAAAGGAACTTTGGCTACCTGTTGCTTCATGTTGCTATGGTAACTCGGTTTCCGCATGCATTCGATAATCACACTTGGAATGCTGGCTTTGATGTTCGGCTAGGGTTAAAGTAGCAGACTTTTTAAATGAGGCGCACATCTACCAAGCGTCAGACTCCTTATTATTTTCATTCTAAGGATGAGGCCTCATTGTATGTAAAATTATGGAGATACATTAGGGAAAGTGGTTGGTAGTAATTGAATTAATTAAAGCAGAGCCAATAATCAAAACAACACCTCGTTGCACATAATACAGTGAGTCAAATTATTTCCTTCAGCTGACAGAGCTTTTTTTTCTTAATATAACGTAGATTATGGAAGAAATCGGCGGCAGAAAATAACTATTCGGTCTGTCATGTCTGCCCGTTGCAGCTGATGGGGTCGACGTCAACGATCCAGAAATGCAAGGCGTTGTTGAGTGGGGTCCAGGAGATCCAGGCGTAGATATCTGATAAGAGATGTTTATCTGTATCTTGTGCCGCCTTTTGACACATGGGGGTCTTAAAACGTTATAGGAACATTATACTCAAAGGGTTGTGGGGTTAGTGTGATGTGCCGTCCACAATGTTCAACAACAATAGCCAATGTCTCTTTAACTATGACTTAATTGCCCCACTGAGTATATTGGAGAGAGGGTAATAATCCAGGATCCTTAATAGGAGACTACTGAGGACTACTAGACAGTCTTTTCATCCCGTAACCCATAAATCATTGGTAATTACAAATACAAATCATCCAACAGTAGTTCAAAGCGAACAAATATTTAATTCCAGTCATTGTAAGCATTATTTCCAAAGAAAATGATACTGTTCCTTTAAATGTATCACCTCTTTTCTTGCAGTCAGATTAAATTTAAATAATATCATTATTTTAAAAGCCCCAACAGGTCTGGCTGTACTCTGCAAACTGTAATAGGATGACACAAATTGTGTATTTAAAGCAGAATTTGTCGCAGCTTTTAGTATAAGTGTATTCGTTTACTGAAACTTTGTACTTCTGATATGTCAGTCAATATAATTGTTTTGGAAATATTGCTTGTTTCTTGTTTTGTTTTTGTTTTTGCCTGAAGGGTAATTCCGTCGATGACAGCCTGTGGCAGGGCCAGCGTTATGTAACAACTACGTCCTAAAGTTCTGTACGTTCTCATTCCTCCACCCTTACAATGGCTGCATGAACCAATCAACAACAATCAGCAACTTAACAACAGGGAAGAGGTAACTGAATATGGATAATCATGTAGATCCTGAAAACAGACCCCATTTTATATTTATATGGGTTAATAATAAAGTTTGCCTGTTTTCATCTACTGGCCACCAGGTTTTTGTCCACTAAAGGCTGTCAAGAGTTCCGGCTCCGACACTAAGCCGCTACTCCGGGAGAGGAAGGACTTCGGGAAGTCCACTTGGGAAGT
>VKOC01030609.1:0-14664 GCA_009364415.1 Spea multiplicata
AATATATATATATTGTGACATATATATATTGTGACAGGCCTCCCTTTTCCTTGGGATTTTTGTCAAGGATCTTGGCTGTAACCACAGTCTTCTAGGGTAAATGAAGTCCAGGACACATCCAGCTCAGCTTCAATGTTTATTTTACAGCAATAAACAGCAGTAGTTATAAGTAGCACAGGATAACAGTCTTTGTTTGAGCACTTGCTTAGTAAAAACAGCTCCAAACATTCACCTTCTAACCAGTCACAGGTTATCAACAAAACGGTTTTAAGAGAGAAACCACTCCTCAGTTCCTCAGCTCTCCTAGCTGGAATAACACTGGTCTCTCCTCTGAATCAGGCTCAAGCCCTTTAACCTTCTGCCTGCTAATTAATCAGCCACAGGTGAGCTGCTACTTAGTCCACACCTGTGGAGCTCCTGTCCAGAATGCAGGCTCTGGACTGGATCTAAACAGCAATTAGTGCTGTTGGAGCACTGGCCCACCCTGCTCTTCCAGATGCTCCGCCCCAGGGACCCTTACCATGTTTTGCAAACTGCCAGTAGTGCAGTTTGTAGACAAACAATATCTTTCCCTGGGACATATTTTAACCCCTTAAGGACCGGGCTCATTTTTCGTTTTCTACCCTGTGGGACCGTGGCTGTTTTGACACTTTTGTGGTGCTTGTGTTCAGGTGTAACTTTCTCCTCACCCGTTTAGTGTACCCACATAAGTTATATATTGTTTTTTTCAGGACAAGATGGGCTTTCTTCAGATACCATTATTTTGATCGTATCATCTTATTTACTATAAAAAAATTAAAAAAACATGGTGAAAAATTGAAAAAAAACACATTTTATGACTTTTATTTGAAAAATCTTTTACTCACCTAAAAAAGCAATTAAAAAAACTAGCTAAATAGATTCTACTACTTGTCCTGAGTTTAGAGATACCCAATGTTTTTATGTTTTTTTGCTGTTTTTTGTACGTTATAGGGCAATAAGTACAAGCAGCGTTTTATGATTTCCAAATCTTTTTTAACAAATCTGGTCAGTCTGCCTCCATCTCCTCTTTGGAACATCTTTGAAGCCGGTTAACTCAATTTAACCCATTCAAACCATATATTTTTGAAAACTAGACACCCCAGGGTATTCCAAATGCTGTTATTTTAACCCTTTCCATGCACCAATTATACAACTACACTTTGTCAAACTTTGTAATAGTATTTTTTTTAATTTTTTTTCCACACAAATTGTACTTTAGTTATAGATATACAGGTTCTGGTATATGTCACTATCAAACAACACCCCAATGTGTGTTCAGGATCATCTCCTGAGTACAGCGATACCCCACATGCATGGGTTTGTCAGATTGTTTGGCTGGTAAAAGGCTACTTTTGGGGCATGCGTAATTCAGGTGGTCATTTGGTCAGTCTGCCTCCATCTCCTCTTTGGAATATCTTTGAAGCCGGTTAACTCAATTTAACCCATTCAAACCATATATTTTTGAAAACTAGACACCCCAGGGTATTCCAAATGCTGTTATTTTAACCCTTTCCATGCACCAATTATAGAACTACACTTTGTCAAACTTTGTAATAGTAATTTTTTTCACACAAATTGTACTTTAGTTATAGATATACAGGTTCTGGTATATGTCACTGTCAAACAACCCCCCAATATGTGTTCAGGAACATCTCCTGAGTGCAGTGATACCCCACATGCATGGGTTTGTCGGGTTGTTTCAGATTTAAAATGCCACATTTGGGAAGTGCGCTTTTTTTCTCCATTTTGGTCAGTCTGTACCTATGCCCTATCTAGGCCACTCCAATTTACCCCATCAGCCATTTTTTTTTATATTAGACACCCCTTGGGTATTTGAAGTGCTTTTATTTTAACTCTTTGTTGAGATTTTTGAGAAATTTTAGCACTTGCTCAAAATAATAAACTTTATTTTTTATATTTGTTTTATTTTTTTAATACTTTTTTTATATATTTTTTACACATTTTGCTGGTACTGGATGGTTCATCTAGTGACATCACTGCATAATTATTTTTAAATGTTAGCACATTTTTTTTTATTTTTTTTTCCATTTTTTATTATTTTTTTTGAATATTTTACTAATCACATAGTGATTAGAAAGCTGGGCTCCATTGACTTGCATGGTTGAATGCAGTACCTGTATTCAACCAGCAAGTGGAGCCAGTTCTCTAGAGGGTCTGGAGACCATCTAGCGAACTTTTAAAACTTGTTTGTTTTTTTCACAGAGCGGCGGCCATCTTTATTGATGGCGAAGATCAACGGTAGCTGCGGATGTGACCGCTCTCCGGAGCGGTCACAGCCCACCTAAAGGTAAGTGTTTGGTGTCGCTGGATGCCTCCTGATCGAGGCATTCCAGCAACACCATTTAAGTTTAGGAGGCGATCGTTGATCGCCTCCTAAACGCTTTTAAAACGGGCGTCCGCCGCCATACAATGTATGGCGGCTGTTGACGCCCCGGGGAGGGGCCAGACATGGCCCCCGATGCCGATCTCGGCCTTGCTGAATGCCTCGACATCGAGGCATTGCAGCAAGGCCGTTTAAGCGAAGAAAGTGATCCTTGATCACTTTCTAAGCTTATTTAACTTTTTGACGGTTCAGGACCGTCAAAGGTCATTTAGTGACCTTCTTGTTATGACGGTCCTGAACCGGCAAAGGTCGCGAAGGGGTTAAAGCAGACTACAATTGACCAAGGCTGGTCTAATATACCTGCCATCTACCACTTTACCACACCTTTTGTCACAATATATATATATATATATATATATATAATTTACAATATATACTGTATATATACATATACAGTATATACATACATATACAGTATATGTGCTTTTATATTGCAGTTGCTTGTCAGACTGTTTATCATGCCAAATTAGACAGAGCTCTTTTTTTGTCTAATAACCTAAAAAAAAGAGCTAAGTGTTTCATTTACAGTGTTTCATTTAAAAACACCAGATTACAGATTTGAGAATTTTCTTTAGTCAGTTAAAGAGCTTCAGTGTTGCTGTTAAAGAGCTGGCACTAGCGTCAAATCAGCCTTGTGGGAAATCTTGGGGTTATATGAAAAAAGCTATATTTGGGAGAGATTATGTGGGACAACAAATAAGAAGTATTGTGGATGTGGCAAGAGTATATAAGAAACCATAGTTTGCATCACTTCTGAGATTATGGTCATGTTTAATCCCTTACAGTACATGCCTTACATGGTGCTGGAGATTTTTGATCAGTATCCAGGAGTCCCAGGCCTCTTCCTTGCCTGTGCTTATAGTGGGACCCTTAGGTGAGATTGTGAATGAACATATCGAAAGTACATTTAGCCATATTGTATTACCTTTTAACAATAATTTTCCAAACTTACACCTGCAGCACAGCATCTACAAGCATCAATGCAATGGCAGCTGTTACAGTTGAGGATCTCATAAAGCCAAGAATGCCACAAATGTCCATGAAGAAGCTGACCCTCATATCAAAGGGGCTTTGTGAGTTTCATTTGCTTGACTGGAGGTGGATCATCTTTCTGTCATAGAAGAAGCTACAAGACAATAAAATTAATTCTTCCACAGGGTCATGCTAAAAGTTATTTAGGATCAAAAAGCACCACCCTCCTTCTGCTCCAGAGTAAAAGCCTATAGTCAAAGATATATTTCCCATACCTCTTATTTTCTTGTTATTGCTTTAAAACGTTGCCATGTTCTATTATATCAATTTAACTATGACATAATACAAAAATATTATTCAAAGTGAAGTAATCAATGTAATGTATCTCTTGAGATACACACATGGAGAGCATGCTAGTGTGGGATATACTGGTATATACATGCAAACATTATGCCCTGGTTCACTAGGACTGAATGTGGTCTGTTGACAAATTTGTGACACAAATCCACACTTTTCCCACATCATGTGACAGTGTGGTGACATCACATTCTGTCAAAAGTACTAGGTATGATACTTATAATAAAATGTCCCCCTCAAACAAAATTATAACATAATAAACAAGTCGGAAAATCAGCACAGTTGACAATTATATAAATTTGTATATACCAGTAGATAAAAACAGAAAGTAAATAGAAAGGAAAGTTTTCACATGCTCCATGGTGGCAAAGGATGAGCTAACACAAGCATTCTGTCCTAATACTTACTGATGACACAGGAACTATAGCACATCCAGTTTGTACTTGCGGATGATATTAACAGATTAGGAGTGGCATTTCATTTTCTTTTCTGATATGATGGTTTACACACATTTTCTTCTCTGAATAACTCTTCCTGTCTAACTCTTCCTGTCCAGCAGTTTTTTATGGTTGTAGATTTTAAGTGTCTCTCTACTGGATTAAGAGTTTATCTTTAAGAACTAGTACCCAGCCCTCTTTCTCCCTATTTCACAACCTTGTGACCTTTGGAATATACACAAAGTTCAGTGTATTCACATGTCTACTAAAATAAGGTTTCATTAGCATGTTTATAATCTCAAGGAAGTTTGTGTTCTTAAATGACTAATAAAGTGGTTAATAAAACCCCTAAACACCTCTAAACAATCCTTATTTGACTATTGAAATGTAGGTGATTGTACTTGTATGAATGCATGTACAACAAGGTCTACTTCAAATAGATTCCATTTGTTGATTGGACTAGCCAAATCCAACACAAATGCACAAATTATATCTTTACAAATTATATCTTTACTTTTATCTTTCATTTTTTACATTATATTCCTGTTAGCATAGGCATATTAGCATAGGCATATTAGCATAGGCTTGGCTGACTATGAATGGGACTTGTGAATTGAGTATGCCCACCAAGTGCGTAAAGATATCACCTGATGCCTGAGTGTTCCCAGGTATATTGGTAATATACCCAATTACAGAGTGGAAAGCAGACACTTTACCATCCTAGTTGTTTTTATTGATGTATGCATTGCATGCTGTTTATTCCAAAAAAGCAGCCCACATGACTGAAAATGTTACATAAGTATTTGACTGCATAACATTTCAAATATTGGTCAATATATTGAGAAAAATTGATCCTTCCCTCTAAAAAAGCAATCTAATATTTTCATATGGGGTCGGTTTGAGATGCTTACTGCTTTGAAGTGAACATGTTTTGTGCTTCTCTTACAGCTTTTTTTTATGGATGTTCCTGTATCACAGTGGCTGCACTATCATCACTCCTTGGAGGTGGAGTACTTCAGGTATAGAAGAGGTGAACCTTTGGGTTTAGTTATACTTTTGGCTACCCATTTGCAGACAACATCTAATGGTCTGTCACTTCTCTATTTCACATAGGGTTCCTTCACAGTAATGGGAGTGATCAGTGGACCACTACTTGGAGCATTTATTCTGGGAATGTTTACTGTTTCCTGCAACACAATAGTATGCAATGTATTTCTTTATACTCATTACTAAAATGAAACTTGTGTGGGTGCATGTGCTGGTCCTCCTGACTTAATTTGCTTATTTACTGTACCAGTGATGGGGGAAAGCGTCCATTAGGATAGTAAACAAGTATTGTTTCAGTCAAAATAAATGATGAAAGTGACAATGAAAATGATCCAGGGAAACATTTTTAATTCTACACTTAACGTGACCCCACCCCATAGTGCAGCGCCAGCAATAAAGCTAGGCATGTTTTTTTCTCAACTGAAACAGTTACATTATTTTTCAGAAAAAAATGCATTGTGTATTGGCTTTTAAAGGTTCTAACAAGTCATTTATTTTTATTTATTGCGCACCAGCCGATTCTGCAGTGCAGTTACAATTAACATAAAAATAAAATTGACAATAACACTGTAATGGGTTGCTTAGTTAGGGCTATAGATACCCTATGAATCCTTCGTCTGTCCCTCAGGATAGTCTCCAGCCTCAAAAGGCATATAGATGGATCTTTGTCTTAGATCACAAAAGTAGTCACGACCGCTATGATTGTGAAGAACAAATAGAACATTTTATTGTTGTAAAACATAGCCTTATATATCCACATAATTGCATTAACATTAATGTAAGCAACCCAACCTTTAATCCCCTTTAGCTACTGAATATCCTCCTGGCAGTAATCCTATTAATGGGATTTGTTAACACAATGGAGTTCCTGCCTGTGCTAGCTTTGTTTGGCAGCCAGGCTGGAGCCATCTCTGATTACCTTGGGGTCCTGTATGACAGGTCATTCTGTCACAAACACGTTATGACATACTGGTAGAGAAGGAGAAGAGGGACTTGGGCTAGCAATCTTAAGAATGAGACAGAAGGTGAGGATCTATTTTGGCTCATTTATTTTCGGACAACGAATTTCATTTCTTGCTCTTTCGATTCGAATGAAATTCAGAGGATTTTTTCATTTGGATGCCCCAAAACAAGTCTCTCTATACCCCCAGATCTCTCGGTTCCACCTGTCCTTATCCCCCTAGTTCACTCTGTATCCATTTCCCACAGCCTTCTCTGTTCTTATTGTCCAATCTTGCCCTCTCCTCCAGCACTGTGTGCCCCCTGCCCCTTGTACACCCACCTTCTCCACCTGCTGCCTGGTCTCCTCTGATCTCTCTATGTAGCTGCAGAGAACTCAGGGACATAAGGGAGGGTGTGTGAGTGCACCTGCAGAGAAGAAACTGACAGGAGGGAGAGTAAGAGAGGGGAGGGAGCATGTGTTGTGTACACAGTGCCTTCAATAGAAGCTATCCTAAATTATAATATAATCCTTGCATACATTAATACATATAAAATCTGTATTGTTCTTATCTGGTGTCAAATTTTAAAAATAAACAATTTTTTTTTTAAAAAACAAAAAACAATAATTAAGACTTCCAGGGATACTTTGCCGCCTGATAGGCACGTTTCTTGGAAAGCCAATTAAATCATGTTAAACTTTTAAATGTAACAGTAATGCTAATTAATATCTGTCAATGTGCCCAAAAAATTGAGAGGGAGAGTGAGTACTCTAAGAAGCAAACAAACCTAATTTTTTGTGATTTGTAAGAATTCATGAGGTAGGCAGAATTCTTTAAAATTAAAGTTTCTATGAATCCAAATGCACAAGTCTAATCTCCTTGAAGCATCAATTGAATCAATTTTAACTTTAGTAGCTATAATGCAGAGTTTATCTGTGTTATTTTGTACCATGCATAATGATTGTTTTCAGCTCTTCAGGCAAACACAGATCGAGTTTTAAGGGGACTCAGGCCACTGAGTGGGACTTTAAGACCAATATCGAGAACATTTGCTAAATATATATTATGTGTACATGAGGACGTTTGTTGTAGCTGCTTAAGGATCATGAATGCATATTCTATACACTTTTTTTCTCTTTTTAAAGGGAGTCTTTTCAGGCCTTTTAGTTGGATTTGTGCTAAGTATGTGGGTAGCAGTAGGAGGTACCCTTTATCCAACCACCCAAACAATGATGGGAGTCTTGTCTACCTATGCAGAGCATTGCCCCTTATACAACTCCAGTGAAGGAATCATCTTTGGCCCAGCTCAGGCATTAAATATCTCTACATCATTAGACCGGTAAGGAAAGTAGAACTGTATATTATTTGAAAATTATATTTCTTAATCACTATACACCAGGTGTTAAAATGCAGGTAGCTCTCTGCTGCTTCTACCTCCAAATACATAGGTAGAAAGAAACTAAATGGTTTCCTTACATCTTGGGAAAATGTAAGACATTAATTAATAGCATTCCCTGATCATTATGTATGGATTTCTATACTGATGCTGTCATTTCCCTCACAGTTCTTCCATCACCGAACAGTTTTATTCACTGTCCTATCTGTATTATGGAGCTTTGGGTACAGTGAGTACAATCTTGATGGGATCTCTTATTAGCTACCTGACAGGTAACATTTTATGCACATTAAGCATTCATTCTGTTGCACAAGAGGTTGACGTAAAGTGATAATCCTGTTATCTCTCCATTTACTATATAGGGCCCACCAAGAGAGAGGATATTGCCCTAGGTCTGCTGTGGTGGGACCTTACTAAGTTTTCCTGCTTTAAATCAGTAGAGGTGAAAAAAGAAACTGAGAAAATATGTGATGAGGTGAGGATATGCTCAGTCTGACATCAGCCCAAGAAGGATAAAAAAATAAAAAAGGAACAAGGATTATGAGTGAAATCATCACAAAGATATCAAACATGAGTTCAGAATATGAACATATGGATAGCAGAGAAAAGCATGATGTTTTGTAGACATTAGACTTATAGGAAATCTGAAAAGTAGTGACTGCCAGTAGTGGGTTCCTCCTCTTATATGAAAATGTGCTCACAGCAATTATATTACAGTGACAAGGCTGTCTAAGTCATGGGGGATCCAAGTAGGACAATTGGGCAATTGTCCCCTGAGAACCAGGACTGTCACAGAATAAAGGTTTAGGTCCCAGTCTTCAGGTCCCTAATTTCCATGAAGGAGGCAGGATTCAGCAAGGTCATGTAACATTTTGCGTAGTAGTTATTGTAGGCCGGCAGCTTGTGCTATGTGAGAGACAGGGTAGTAGATACAGAGAGAGTAGGTTGCATGAGGGTGTGTAGCATCTATGTATGTTAGCATGTGTGTCTTGGTATGTAAGTGTGTGTGTCTCAGTATGTTTGTGTGTGTCTAGGTATGTTTGTGAGTGGTATGTTGCTATGCGTTTGTGACTGGGTGTATTAGTGTGAGTGCCTGGGTATGTTGAGAAAAAAAAACAGTCACTGCTGGACATGAAACTATTAGGAACTTTAGTGTGAACATCAATGACAATGTAGTCTTGTACAGTGACAGTCATATCTGATATTTTTAGGTCTCTTATCCAGTAAAGGAAGGCTCCAACCGCTGCTCTTTTTCACAACCTAACCACCTAATGCATTCTGACAAGAGAAGCTTCCTGCTGGCTCAGGAACACTCTAAAACCTCAGAAACGGACATTGAAGCAGAGAACACGCCAATCTCATTTGCAGCCATTAACAGTCTGGGAAGAGAGTCATGCATATAATAACTGAATCAAAAGGACAAAAGGCTGAATTTTGCTTAGTATAAACCAGTATGTAATGGGCCAAATGCACACAACATTCCATTTCTTAACAAGTCCATGGATTACTTAGTATTATTGTAGTATTTGTTCAAAGAAACAGTACATGTAAACCAAAAGATTATGCTGTGAAGGTACAGTATAAAACATTTAAAGAGAATATATTTTATTTCATTTTTTTCCTTTTAGAGAAAGGACACGTACAAGGCATATTGCAAAGATAAGTGTCACCTAAGGTAGGCACAGTGCCACATTGAGAACAATATTATAAAAACAACTCTGTTGCACTGGGGAGGTCTATTATGGTGGAAAGCAACATGGGGCTTTGAGATCGAGTGGTAATAATACTAAATATGAAAACATGTCCTATGATGGCTTTAAAACTGTATGTAAAGGCCTGTAAAAATAACAGTGAGACAGATAATCTTAAATAACTAAATACATTGATCCAGAGAGAAAAGATGTTTGTTTCTTTAACATCAACCAAATGGCCTTCTTCGTGCCTGTTGATTAATCAGGGAGGACTTTGGATATTGTATTCATAACCAATATTAATCCTTAAAAGAACATATTACCCAATCACTAAACTTAGGAGAAAGCACTGGAGAAACTAATAGTCAATGGTCATAATACTGGCAGAATATAATAAATAAAAACATTTGCAGAAAGCAATAAAGAAGTAACAATCACTACGCATAATGCAGACATAACAGTCAATTTGCTTTTGCACTACATAATTAAATTACAAATGAATATTTAACAAATACAACTATGTGTCACGCGCTCCGCTTGGGGTCCTACCTCCGTCACGCACTCTGCTGGGACCCCCGTCTCCATTACCTCCGTCATGCACACTCGTCTGCGTCGCCGTAGAGACGACACGTTGGTACGCGACACACGCAACGTTGCGCTCGATGACACACGCCGCTGTTGCGCTGCTTGTCTGTCTCCGCCTCCTCTTTCTATTTAAACCCGATTTCCCATGTAGTCTATGCCCGTTCTAAGCACCAATTAGCTTTTGGGTGTGCTTTTCCTTACGTTTGATTCCTGCCTTGTGTACCGATCTCTGCATGTTACCGACCGCGATTCTGCTCTGCCTGTGAACTCGGACTGTTTATTGATATCGAACCTTCTCTGCCAGCCCTGACCTCGGATTTGTTTGACCACGCTGCCTTCTATTGCCCTTGACCTCGGAACGACCCTTGACCCTTCTCTCAGTGGAGCCTTCCGTGTCCCAGTGGTTGCTCAAACTCAGGGGCTCAACCCCTGGGTGAGGACAATTGTTTGGGTGAACATCTAGTGCCTAATCTGCACTGTTGGGTCCACCTCTTCTACTCCATACCGTGACACTATGTAATTATTTTATGAGACCTATATAATAAAGAAGAATGAAGTTATGAATTTAACCCCTTAAGGACAATGGGCGGTCCCTAAACCCATTGAAAACAATGCATTTTCAATTCATCAATGTCATTAAGGGGTTAATCACGCATAAAATAGAATTTATATATCAAAATAGTTTGGGGAGAGTGGAGAAGCCATTTATTTGGACATTAAACAATTGTTTAAGGATCTAGAAACAAAGAAATACGTACCTGACGAGATGTTATAAGTCTTGAGAAGTATTTGTCAGTCCAAAGAATTCCTTGTGGTATGTGCATAAAAAAATCTCCAACATTTATTGAAGAAGATAAACAATTTCAAGATGAGTGAAACAACATATTAAAGACCTAAATGATTATTTAAACAAGGAGGTCTACATGTGCAAACGTACCACAAAACATTTCAAAGCAAAACCAAATATGTCTTAAAAAATAAGCGCATATGCAATGTCTCATTCAGTGGAACAGAGACTGATTTAACTTGCCAGAACCTCCTTTTCTTTGACAGCTTTATCGGCACCTTCTTCTCCGGTATCTAATTTGCTTCAATCTAGAATCAGAATCAGTGCTGTTGGTAGGGATGGAGCAGCCACACTACTATAAAAGTAATGCAGGAGAGGGACTAGGAAAGGGGAGCTAAAGAAATAATTGTTAATGTGGAATGTTGTAAGTGCCCTTAAAGAAGTGGGTCTTGAGGGATTTTTTTAAGGAATAAATGCAGAGGGAAAGACAGATAGGCTGGGGGAGGGCATTCCAGAGGATAGGGGCAGCCCTTGAGAAATCTTGTAAGCGTGCATGAGAGCTAGAAATCAGAGGAAATTATAGAAGGAGATCACTGGATGAGCAGAGACCGGTTAGGAGTGTATTTAGAGATGAGTGAGGAGATGTAGGTAGGGGAACCACCATGAAGGGCTTTGAAAGTAAGAGTCAGGATTTATGAATCCTGAAGCACACAGGCAGCCAGTGAAGAGACTGACAGATGGAAGAGGTGTTAGTAAAGCCATGGGAAAGGAAGATACGTCTGGCAGCAGCATTCATGGTGGATTGCAGAGGCATGAGACAGTTAAGAGGGAGACCAGCTAAAACAGAGTTACAATAATCAAGGCGGTGGATAATAATGACATGGACAAGAGCTTTAGTGGCATGCTGTGTTAGGAGGGGCGGATGCATGCAACGTCTTTCAGATGGAGACGGCAGTATTTGGAGACAGACTACTGAATGTGGGGGGTGAATGAGAGGTCAGAGTCAAGGGTGACACCAAGACACCGAGCATGAGGAGATGGGGAGATGATAGCACCATTAACATTGAGGGAAACTGATGGGGAAATTTTACCATTGGACGGAGGGAAGATGAGAAGTTCAGAGAGATTGAGTTTCAGGAACATATGTACATCCACGTAGAGACAGTTAATTCCACAATCTAAGACAGAGGGAGAGAGATCAGGAAAGGATAGATAAATCTGGGTGTCATCAGCATACAGGTGGTATTGTAAGCCAGAGGATGAGATTAGTTTGCCAAGTGATGAAGAGTAAAGACAGAACAGAACGGGTCCTAGAACTGAACCTTAGGAGAGGGGGAGGGGAAGTGTTACTGGAGACATAGACGCTGAAGGTATGAAAAAGGTAGGAAATGAGTAGTGGCCCTTGGATTTAGCAGTGAGATGGTCATTTGTAAGGGCAGTCTCAGTAGAGTGTTGAGGGCGAAAACCAGATTGAAGAAGGTCAAGTGGGAAGTTGGAATCAAGAAACTTAGCTACTTGGGTATAAACAATTCTTTCAAGAAGCTTGAAGACAAGAGGAAGTAGAGAGATGGGATGGTAGTTGGACAGATCAGTCGCGTTTTTAAAGATTGGAGTAATAGTAGCTTGCTTGAAGGATAATGGGACAGATCCAGTAGTGAGGGAGAGGTTGAAGATGTGAGCTAGAGTAGGGACAAGAGTAGATGAAAGTGACTGGGTGAGATGGGAAGGGATCGGGTCAAGGGGGCATGTGAAACATAGAAAGTAACAACAGATAAGAACCATTAGGCCCATCCAGTCTGCCCAACCTCTGAGTACTTTCCTTAGTACCTGGCCTTATCCTATATCTAGCTTGGCCTTATGTCTATCTCATGCTTGCTTAAATATCTTGACTGTATTAACTTCTACCACTTCTGCTGAAAGGCTATTCCATGCATCCACTACCCTTTCCATAAAGTAATACCAGAGTGGCAAATAGGGGGTCAAAAGGCATTTCATGGGGCACAGTGGCATTTAGAGGGTTAAAAGGCATATCATGGGGCACAGTGGCATATAGAGGCTATAAGGCATTTCTGGGGCAGAGTGGCAAGCCCGGGGGCAGATGTGTTTCTCAATCATAGGTTTTATTTAAAAAAAAATAGTTTACATGAATTAACATTTACTGGTAAAACTTTTTCCCTATAGGGTCATCTTATATTCAGGCTTTTTCTTTCTAAATTAATATTCAGATTTGGGGGGTTGTCTTATAATCGAGAAAATACGGTATATCCTTCTGGAAATACGGTCTCCAGTACTGTACACAATACTCCAAGTGAGGTTTCACCAGTGATCTGTACAACGACATGAGCACTTCCCTCTTTCTACTGCTAATACCTCTCGCTATACAACCAAGCATTCTGCTAGCATTACTTGCTGCTCTACTAAATTGTCTTCCTACTTTTAAATCGTCAGAAATAATTACCCCTAAATCCCTTTCCTAGCACATTGAGGTCAGGACAGTATCAAATATTTTTATGCCCTTGATGCATTGCAGGAAAACCAGCAATCGTGTTTTCAGCAGCCACAGGCAGCTTCAAGAAAGGGGGCTGAGTGTGGGGACCTGACACAACACCCCCCTGCTGCCTGATCGCTCCATGAGAGCGACAGTGCAGCGTTAAGTCCTTCAATGCCGCTATGACTCTGACACAATCATAGGCATTGCAGGGGTTAACATTTGTCCCCACAAGCTTGTGGTGACTAAATATCCGTCAATGCTGTGCTCCAATGGAGCATCAGCATTGAAAGAGTTAAAACAAAAAAAAAAAAAAATAACACTATACCCTTAAAGTCCAGTGCTTTCAGGTCAAAAAACTGTGAGTGTTAGTAAGTCGATAAAAACTGTCAAAATTACCCTAGTTGAACACCTTGACTTGTCTACTGTTTATAAACTTATACTTTTATGGGGTAATTTAAATTGGGGGGCATCCAAAATGTCCCAAGTGGGATATAGGCCCAGCAAACCAATTTCTAAAAATGTGCGCATTGTTCCAGTTTTGGCCTCATAGCTTCCTCCATAAATGCATGAACCATGCATGTGAGGCCTTGTTGAAATCAGGGGATGTTGGTGAACAAAATGTGGTGTTTTCTTCTACTGTTGCACTTATGGTGTGCAAGAAATTCAATGCAACATTGAAATGTATGAGTTAAAAACACAATAAAGTAATTTCCCTGTGAAGTTTGGCAGACATCAGTGAAGAAATAGCTGCCTGAAAACTGTCAAAATTACCCTAGTTGAACACCTTGACTTGTCTGCTGTTAATAAATATATAGTTTTATGGGGTAATTTACAGTGGGGGCTTCCAAAATGTCCCAATGGGATATGGGCCCAGGAAAAAACAATTTCTGAAAATTTCCAAATTTGAAAACTAAAATGCGCATGTTCCAGTTTTGCCCTCATAGCTACCTAAAAAAATGCATGAACCATGCATGTGAGGCCTTGTTGGAAACGGGGGATGTTGATAACACAATTTGGTGTTTTTTTTCTGCAGTTGCACACATTCTATACAAAATATAATATGAACTCTAAAGCAACATTGCAATATATGCAAAAAAAACCCACAAAAATATAAAAATACCTCAGAATTTGGCTTATCTTGACTTATCTACTGTTCATAAACATATAATCTTTGGGGGATAATCAGTATCTGTGACAACTATTGCAGTTATTAGACTACCATGCCAAATTCCAAAAAAATTACAATATACTGGTCAAAATAGACCATGGCCATGTTGGGTGCAGTGGCGTCGGCAGCACCTCTCACTCTTCTCCGCGACCGCGAGGCCTCTGCCTTGGTCGCAGTGCCGGCATTTCAAGCCGAGCGCCGGTATATGATGTCATATCCGGCGCTCAGCAATGAAGCCGCGCACACTGCAGCAGAACCAGGAAGACAGAGACCTCGCGATCTCACAGCTGGACAAGCCCAAGGTAAGTGAACTTCAAAGGAAGGGAGGGGTAGAAAGTTAGGAGGGGGTTAGAGAGTCAGAAGAGGT
>VKOC01030611.1:0-13126 GCA_009364415.1 Spea multiplicata
CTCCACTCTGCCTCCTCCCCCTTCCCATACTCCACTCTTCCTCCTCCCCCCTCCCATACTCCACTCTGCCTCCTGTCAGCAACGGAGGTTCACAAGACACCAGGAAGCCGGGTAGAGAGGCAGAGTGGCGTATGGGAGGGGGAGGAGTCAGAGGGGTGTATGGAAATGGAGGGGAGAGGCGGAAGTTGTCTGTGCGCATCGCACGGACACCTACCGGCCGACAGTGAGGGGAATCCAGGTCCCCTCAGCGTTGCGGGGGATCTGGATTCTAGTGTTATAATCCGATCCCTGTTTGAGGTTGGATTATATAACGAGAGGAGTTTTTCAGAGCATTTGCTCTGAAAAAAAACCTTTTTATAATCGATACAAATCGACAACGTTGACAACGATTCTCATTATCGATTATTATCGATTTTATCGATTAGTTGTTTCAGCCCTAGAGAACATTAGTGCCAGGTTCACAGAAACCACTTGTGTACTAAGAAGCATTAAGTCCCACTTCTTACATCCCTACCTAGTATTTACATATGATTTGCTACAACTTTAATTGATGATAATTTGTCTAGCATCATATCCTGCAGTGTTGTACAAAGGATAAATGGGACATAAAAAGTAGTGCAGCCTTGGGCTAAGGGTGCAATCCCCCAACATTTCAGGTGTCCTAATTGGAAGGCTCCATATGAAATCCAGTCAGGTACGGGTATGCAATGTCATATGAAAAAGAAAGTACTCTCCCTCTGTGAATTCTATGGTTTTACATATTAGGACATAATAACAATCATCTGTTGTCACGGAGCTGGATAGTCCGAGCGACTACCTGCACTGTGCTCCCTTAGCCTGGGACAACAAACTTTCCCCGGTTTCCCAGTCACTAGTCGAGACTCAGTGTAGGGTATAACCAAAATGAAGACTGATTTATTTTTAACGCACAGGGCTGGATATATCTAGCGAAACACACATTAACATAAAACAAGATATTGGGATACAAACCGCCCCCTTAACCTGCCTCTCAGACAACAGGGGCAGTAACAGGATTTACAATACAATAGGGCCCAAATCAGTTCCAAAGTGTGGCCGGGATAAATGTCTTTAGTGGTGGAACGGGGGGAAGGGGGGGGGCAACATAGTAGTGCACCATGGGTGGGGGTCTGATATTAAACTAAAACAATGGTGGTTACTCCCTGGTTGCAGATCCTGGCTGTCTGCCAGAGATAATCCCCTCAGCAAGTGATGGGATGATATACTGCTGGGGGTAGCCACAGAAGTCTTTACAAAGTCAGGGGCCCATAGTCAATGGGGAGACAGGCAGTCAGGCCTCTCCAGTGGCCCAATGATGCAGGGTTCCATCACATCTGTTCCTTAGCAGGTCTAACAATTAGGTAAATACAACCTCAGATGACCAAAAACACATGGAATTGTGCACTGTGATTTATTCAACAAAAATAAAGCCAAAATGGAGAAGCCAATGTAAAGCAGTCATTTTGCAGCAATAACTTGAAGTCATTGTATTCTGTATAACTTTATCAGTCTCTCACATCGTTGTGGAGGAATTTGCGCCCACAACATTGCTTCAGTACACTGAGGTTTGGGGGCATTTGTTTATGCACAGCTCTCTTAAGGTCCCGCCACAACATTTCAATTGGGTTGAAGACTGGACCATTACAAAACCTTTTTTAGATTTGCTGGTGTGATTGGGATCATTTGTCCTATTGCATGACCCAATTTTAGCCAAGCTTCAGCTGTTGGACAAAATACTTGATACACAGAGGAATGTATGGTTGACTTAATGACTTCAAGGTTTCCAGGTCCTGTGGCTGCAAAAAAAAAGGCCCAAATCATCACCTCTCCACCACCGTGCTTGACAGTTGGTATGAGATGTTTGTGCTGATATGCTGAGTTTGGTTTTTGCCAAATGTAGCGTTGTGCATTATGGCCAAACATCTCGTCTGTCCAAAGGACATTGTTCCAGAAGTCTTGTGGTTTGTTCAGATGCAACTTTGCAAACATAAGCTGTGCTGTCATGTTCTTTTTTAGAGAGAAGAGGCTTTCTCCTGGCAACTCTTCCAAACAAACCATATTAGTTCAGTCTTTATCTAATTTTACTGTCATGAACTTTAACATTTAACAAGCTAACTGAGGCCTGTAGAGTCTTAGAAATAACTCTTGGGTTTTTTGCAATTTCTCTGAGCATTGCACGGCCTGACCTTGTGGTGAATTTGCTGGGTTGTCCATCCCTGGAAAGATTGGCAACTGTCTTGAATGTTTTCCACTTCTGAGTGAGCTTTCTCACTATAGAATGATGGATTTTTTTGGAAATGACTTTATATGCCTTCCCGGATTGATAGGCAGCAAAAATTAATTCTAAGACCATTGCTGATGTCTTTCCTTTTTTGAATACAGACCAATAAAAACTTTGGCTTTTATAGATGTGGTCGCACTTGCTGATGATCAATTAATCAAGGGCATTTGATTAGCAGCACCTGTCTTCTGCTTAGCATCTTATTTAATATGGAAACAGTAAGGGTACTTAATTTTTCACAGATGGCTCTTCCATTTCGCATGACATGGTGTAATATGTTGTGTGTTTATATGAGGTTGTATTTACTTAATTTTTAGACCTGATAAGGAACACATGATTGTTATGTCCTGATATGTAAAATCATAGAATTCAAAGATGGTGTACTTTCTTTTTCACATGATTATAAATGGTGTTTGTTGACCATAGTCTTTGTCAGCATTGATGAGACAGGATTATGAATAAATCATTAGAATTGTAACAAACATATGTAAAAAATAGTTATGCATAATAATTATGTAAAGTACACATAAGTAAGACGAATATCTAAATATATATGTGATTTCTGCACAGAAATATGTTTACTGTTGCTAGCATATTCACGTGTCAGCACATATGCATTTTGTTAAATAAGATGGTACTGGTTATGTGACTTTTACTTCAACTAGAACTTACCAACAATACCCCCACGATGACAGCTATAATGGCTATGATACCCATGACAATAATGGCCACTCCATAACTTGGAAATGATGTGCTGTCTGTAGGTATATCTTGGAGTTTATCTGAAATGATGGAAAAAATGAGAATTCTGCACACAATATTGTTCTATCCTTCAAGGTAGCAGACAGGCAAAATACATAAATATAGAAGAAGCTGTTCACTTACAGAGAGACGAAGAATCCAAGTCCAGACCAGAATATCTCAGGATATCAGTGTTCTTTACTATTATATTAGCCACCTCATCTGAAGTTGTGATCTGCGTGGGAAATGTCAGCTCTGTGTTGGCGATGACCGATCCGTTGCTATATTGTGGAAAGAATACATTATTTGTGTGTGATCTGTCTGTATGCATGCACATAAATTGTATCCGCAAAAATTTCAGGTGTCAAAGATGGGACACTTTTGTTGGGAGCGTGGCTAGAAGTAAAGCCAGGGACTGGACCATCCAGTAACCTTATGACCTTGCAATAGGACCATCCAGTCACCTTATGACCTTGCAATAGGACCATCCAGTCACCTTATGACTTTGCAATACATTAACGTAGAACCTCATGATATGGTGCTCTGTTTGAATAAGCAACAAGATGGCCACGTAAGCCCCTTCCAATGCTTTTGGAGGCTATACCTGCCCCTACTGCCTCCTTAGCCTGGGCACACACTCTTCCTGGTGAACAAGACCCAGTCCTGAGAATTTCCCTTTTTTATCAGCATTCCAGCGTTTTTTAGTGTTGATTATAGGTACTCCTGGAATCTTAGCCAGCACAGTGCCTAAACACAAACATTGTGGGTGGTGGTCTTCAATATGTCAAGTCAAGGGAGATTGAACAAACTTATAATTATATAATTTAAGTTGCCATTTTTCTGTCAGTTTGCCCAAATAAATCTATAATAGCGGATGGTTCAAAACAATTTATAATCTAGCTAACACATCTGTAAAAGCACCTGCAGATAGACTATAAGACACTTTCAATTTCCTACTTGGGCTCACAGTAAGATTCCAAAACGATTTATTGTAAGAAGGTATGAGAAAATAAAGGACAATTTTCAAGAAATGCCTTGACTATATATTAGTTGTGAACACAAGTGATTTTTAGTATTTAATAGTTTTTTTTTCTCAGATGTGACATTTTGGTTCTGAAGACATATTTCTCACCTGAATGATGCTATTACCACTTGGTCCAGGTTTTGTCTTTTCAGTACTGTAGTAAACTGATCAAGGAACAAAAATTGTAAATGAAACCACTTACTGTATATTATATATCAGCAATTATAAATTATATAGGCATTTATGTTAATAAGACATTGGAGCCAATACAGATTTTTTTAGCCATTGGCAGGACAGTGTATTGAATTTCCCTTACATTGCTGAATATATGATACCTACAGTTCCCCCTTTATTGATCAAATAAACAGATCCCTCAAGATTGTAAGCTTGCGAGCAGGGCTCTCTCCACCTATTGTATCGGTTTGTCTTAGTCTGTCAATTCTCGTCTTACTCCTTGAATATATGTATTGTATTAAGCGCTGCATAAAGTGTTGGCGCTATATAAATAAAAGAATAATAATAATTTTGGATCTGTATTGGATTTGTGTGATTTTTAACTGGTAAAACTGATGCAGAAGTAGCCATAATTTTCAGATTTATCTGTAAATGCAATGTAATAATGCAATGTAATAATACAAATCTTGTTCTCTGTATTTCATAAATCTAACCTCCACCTTGTTAACATAGGTCTTCCTCCTCATTTTAGGGCTCATGTTCAGCTTTTGCACTTGGGAATTAAACCACTTAAGATATCTGTTTTAGGACAGATACCATTACGTTTGGAATTGATATCCTCTTTTCATTTTAGAACTTTCTTGGAAGAGGTGTAGGCTTCCTTCTTGTGGGGTAATTGCTACACTCACATGGTTATATGAATATATTTGTCTTTTTAGCATAGTTATCTTTTCATACACGAGTGCAATTCTTCAATTAGCTGTTCATAATACAAAAATGGGCTTTTAAGCTATAACTTACTGTGTTTGTAATGACCCCTTCTAGCTCTTTGAATGCTGGGCTGCTTCTGTTAGCCAAATCAGTGGAATATTTTTTGTTGGTAAATCTTGGTGATAACGTAAATACCTCTAGGTTGGGTTTCATGCCTGAAAAGACAAGATAATGTAAGATATGTTTTTTTCCAAAATAACTGTTCAGATAAAAGTGGGAAGTAGCAGGGTTTTAAGCAGGATCATGCCAGGTAGATGAACAGTGATTTCAGGGATGTCCCTCTACTACAAAATGTTTGGGCTGATCGCACCCCTAGTGTGCTGTTGCTGGATGGGCTAGTTACACTCTGATCTCCCCAACCTACCCATTTACACCGTGGAAGACTGTGCTAGGGTATGGAGCAATGAGAACAGTGGCTGTGGAGGGGGCAGCTGGGGGTGCTGCCCTGGGTCATCCTAGGACAGCACCAGAGGTATTATGACCTTTTTACTTCTTGGGGCATCAAAAATGGCACATTTCTGATGAAACACATACATGCTCCCTCATACAACCTTGGAAAGGGAAGCCCAAACCAAGAAACAGACAGGGCCTGCTTTAACTTGTAGTAGAATGTGGAATGAGCTACTGCCTGAGAGAGTCACACTATCATTCATTTGAGTATCCCCGTTTCCAGTATTTTATTTTGCACAGTTAATAATTTATTAAACAAATGTATCATTTATTTCCTACTCTCTCATGTTGGAGGCATAGTCAAGACCTTCTTTGATCCACATTCTGCTAAGTAGCAAGGCTCCTGTTTATGCCATGAAATGGTAACTTTGCACTTCGTGACCCGGACCAAATAATAGTGATTATTAGTATTAATACAAGTACATGAAATTATTTTCATATAACTAAAATTATTTATTTGGGACTGATTTGGGTATTTTTCATTTCCCAGTATGATGTTCCACTATCCTTATGCAGATAATTTCCACAAATCTTCCTCCCATTCTTTGAACTATTTCAGACTCATTTCTTTTCCCTCTTATTGATTTGCTAAAACACCACAAGCCATCTGCAAGCCACCATCGTGAACCAGGCTCCTTGCAAAATAAGATACAAAAAGGTATTCAACCTTATTTGGACTACTTTAGCAGATCTACAAGCAAGATTATTAATTTGTGGCTTATGCATATTTGGGGATGTTGTTTTTTTGGCCAATTTTTTCTATTTTCAAATGCACATTCCTTCCCTCCTGATCTGGCTGCCTACAGACATAAATCCCTTCCTTTTTTACGTCAAATACTTTCCTTCCTCTTATTCATCTTACTATTATTCATCTTATTCATCTTACATCTTATTATTACTCCTCTTTTGTAGCTTTCCTGAAACACCGCCATGACACAAGCAGTAACCCTTATGCTGGAATTACCAGCATTTGTGTACATTTGTCTTGATATTTGATACCATTGTCATCTGAGTTACAATAATGAACACAATATGTTTATTGTTGTATTGTTCTTGTCCATATTGAATACATCATTCAAACATTCACAGTCTGGCTTTGAAACAGAATGTGAACCCCTAGGCCGATCATTTCAACAAAAGCTAATTGAAGTTTAATTAATGAAACTAGATTGGAGGTGTGTTTTGCTACACTGACATAAACATTAACATTTTGAGTTTGCTAATCTCAAAAAGCATCTGTTGATGTAACCATGCCTCACAAAATAAGAAAACTCAGAAGAACTACAATCAAGAATTCTAGATTTGCAAAAAGCTAGAAAGGGTTGCAAAGTAATCTCAAAAGGTTGACATATTCATCGGTTCACAGTTAGATAAATTGCTTATAAATAGAGACAATTTGGTACTGTGGCTGCTCTCCCTAGAAGTGGGCACATAGCCAAGATGAGCCCTTGAGTAACAGCTAAAGGCTTAAAGGAATCATTGGACCTGGATAAACATCTCTGTTCATGAATCTACCATACGCAAAACATTGAACAGGCATGGAGTCTAGGGCAGGACACCACAGAGCAAGCAGCTGCTCTTCAATTTTACACCACTGTTTGCTTAAAGTTTGCCAAAGGGCACCTTGACACTTCACAACGGTACTGAGAATATGTTTTGTGTACTGATGAATCTAAGGTTGAATTGTTCACGAAGAACATGCAGCACTGTATATGGCGTAAAAAGAACACGGTATACCCAGATGAAATCATCATCCCAACAGTGAAGTATGGTGGAGGGAGCATCATGATTTAGGACTGTTTGCTGGCTCATGGCCTGCACAGTTTTTCATCCTTAAGGGGACAATTCATTCCCAAGTTTATCAACGTATCATACAGGAAATTGTCAGGGTGACTGTTTGTTAGCTGAATCTCAGTAGAAGTTGTGTAATGCAGCAGGACAATGACCCTAAACATCAAAGTAAATCTACTACAGATTTTTTTTTTTAAATCGCCTTTTGGGGTCCCCAGACCTTAACTCATTAGAGATGCTGTGGAATGACCCCAAGAGAGTCGTTCACACCAGACACCCTAAGACGACTGGTCTTAAGCAGTTCTGTAAGGAAGGTTTAAAATTCCTCCTGAACGTCGTGCAGGTCTCAGCGGAAGAGCATGTTTAAGGTTATTGTAGCCGAAGAAGGTTTGACCAGTTATTAAATCCAAGGGTTTACTTACTTTTTCCACCAGCACTGTTAATATTTAATGGATGTGTTCAAAAAGTGACAGATTATCATTGTGTATTTTAGTTTAAGCACATTGTGTTTCTATATACTTGTGATTTACATGTAGATCAGATCACATTTTATAAACAATGCAGAAAACCAGATAATTCCAAAGGGTTCACATACCTTTTCTTACTACTGTACATCCTCTTTTGCATCTTGAAACCACTTACCCCCAATTACTGCTACAAGTGAGCCACAACTCCCTCTTTTCACTCATCCTTTTGTTTCAATTATCCATATAAGTCCTTTAGATTTTAAGATCATGAGCAGGGCCCTCATAACCCCTTCATTCTTTGTTAGGAATGTTGTATTAAAGTACCATAAGGCTACATGGCAAGCTCACGGGCAAGGTTTTAATGGTTATTTGTTATGTATATGTTTAATCACCCCATTTAAATGGTATACTGCTGCATAATTTGGTGTTTAATAAAGAATAATAATAATTTCTAAAGCAGCTGTTACTAAAGACCTAATATGTTTTAACTTACCATTGACATCCAGAGATGCTTTACGTATAAGGTCAGTGAAATCTTTGTACTGCAGAAGTGAGTTTAATATTTTCCGATTGTCAACTGGAATTGAGGCGTTGAGTTTATACTCAATTCTTGCGGCTGCTGAGCCTGCGCTGTTACTAGAGTCAGAAAGGAAAACTGTGATTAAACGAATGCATGAGTAGAATCTAGCTTTCAAAACTTTTGTATCTGAAAAATACAGTTTAGATGCAATGCATGATGTTAGTTACTGCAGGGCTCTCACCACCTAATGTATCGGTTTGTCTTCGTCTGTCAATTCCTGTCTTGTCATACCCCTTGAATATATGTATTGTATTAAGAGCTGCGTAAACTGTTGGCGCTATATAAATAAGATATAATAATAATATGGTGTGCAGCTGTCAAACGAGGTAGATGAAGAATGAGACCCCTGTAGCGACTAGCAGAAGAGTTTACATTGCCTCCTCCCTACCCCTTTTCTCTTTCCTCCTTACCTTCAAGAGCAGGATGGGCTTGGGTCAAACACCCAAACTGTCCAAACTGTTCTTTAAAAGAATATGTGCAAATACAGCAAAAAATCTTAATTTGCATTCAACAATATTTCCTGGATTTAACCAAGCCCCACATGCATAGATATGTCATGTTTTTGCAATGTTTGGGATAGGGTGTATTTGATGTCAGGCACTGTGCAAGGATTGAGGAGGACCAAGAGAGACCTGTCAGCATAGGTAGGGGTGTGTGTGTACAGTATGTATGTGGAAGTATATTTGTGTATGTATATGTGGGTGTCTGTATATATATGTCTGTGTGTGTGTATATGAATATGTTAGTCTATAAAATAATATAAGCAAGCTTTAAAAAAAAAATACAAAACAGGGGCTGAGGGTTATGATACAGACTTGAAGGAAAAGCGTATGACAGGGTGGGAGATCTGAGAGCGGGCTGGGTATACGAGAGGGGGTAAGCAATCTTATAGGGTAGAAAAAGACACAGAGAAATATAATGGTGAGCAAACCAAGACAAGAGGAAGAAGTAGCTTAATAATAAATGATAGGGGAGACCTAAAGAGGGGAATAATAAAAAAGACAAAGGGGAGTATTAAAGTTTAATAAAAAAAAAGAAATGGGAGGGGTAAAAAATTATCAGGAGAGGGTTAATAAAAAAGATATGCCGGTGACATAAATGAGGAGGTTAATAAATACATACAGGGTAAAGAATTAAGATTGGGAAAATATTTCAAGAGTATTGTAGGATAATTTTAAAACTGGGGCCAAAATGGGAACATTTGGGAATGTTTCCAATTCAGCTCTAATTCCAACTTGGAGATTTTCAGGCCAGTTTTGTGATTGTCTAGCACATCTCATCAATTCTTTGCTGAGTGAATTATTTTATGTTTTCACACTTAAGACTTGTTTTTTCTTTAAATAAATGACAATTTTATTTGATTTATTTAGAAGTGTGTTTATTGTAAAAATATTTTGGAGGGACCTACAAGCTATCTTGCACCAGGGCCCTTAGCACACTAGTTTCACGTAAACCTAAACTTCTCTACTCCGTAATCCTACCACTAAAATTCCCTGCTAAAATAAAAAAATATAATTAAAATTATTTAAAAAATCTAAATAAAACAATCAGTAGTGTAAATGCTATTGATATGGTCAACAGCCCTATGTCAGGCTTAGGGCAACACCCAGCCTAAAGAAACCACTTGATACAGCACAAGCATAGATAAAAATATGTAACCCCCAAATAGTTATATTGGTCATACGTAAAATTTACTGCTGGGGGGAGTAGATGTTCTCCATAACTTTGTCCAAGGAGTGGTGTTAGCTGGAAAATAAAATAAAAAATATCTCAGTCTGTCAAATATTGTATCAATATATATATTATATATATATATATATATATTATAGTATAGCAAGCCAAAGTTCAAATTGTAATTATAACTTTAAAAACCATATTCAACCAATATTTCCATTTAGTGCTCTTAAACAACACTTAGTAACAAGTTTGCTCTTGGAGATAACTAATTTTTCTTAAAAGGTCCAAATAGATTGAAACGAACTCCAAGCTCGGTTTAAGTCTGATGTATTTAATGTGTTTTAAAAAATATTCTAAATATATTATAAAAATAATATATTGGTTTACATTTCATTTATAAACAAGTATTACAAAGAAAAGGCAAGAGGAATGAATATAGAATAAATGGTACCATATATAAAATTGGGGGAAAAAACATGCCTTAAATTGCATTTGTGGGGTACGCTAATACACTCAAGATGAGAAAAGAGATTTCTACACACTCGGCACTCCTAAAATAGAGCTTGTATGAGAGCAAAAATAGTGTGCATTGATTTAAGAATGACAGACGTTTTATTCAAGTCAAATGAAAGTATACACACCAAGCTTAGGAGTTTATTTCTTAGAGTAAGTGCGCCATCTGATGAGCTGTTTGAGAGATCTGAAGTGTAATCCTGCTTGAGTGTGAACATCACAGTGATACCCACTGGCAATAAAAAAGTATTAGATGAAAAGCTGCACATGATTTTAACACACTGCACATAAATTGTATGCGAGATCCAGTAATGGAAGAACAAACGCTTAGGTGTATATGGGCTACAAAACATATTGCCGGTTTCAATCACAGAGACAGTGCTAAGTAATTGTCTCCTCCTAAATCTAAATGTCAATTGCCCTTCCTTATACTTATGGACCACTCTACAGTCTTTGACACTGCTGAAGACCTCAAACTGGTGCATTCCTACGGTACCTGTGTCACAGGCTGCACCTGTTCTATGAAATTCCCTTGTTTTGTTTTTGTTCGACTATCGCCCACTAAAGCTATGCGACTAAAAGTATGTGGACACCTGATCTTTAAACTTGTGATATTCCTGGAGGGATAAGTCAAATGGCAAGTGATTTGGGTAAAGTGGAAAAATGGTCAGAACTGTGGCAACTGGCAGTTAATGTGGACTAATGCATCTAGGGCATAAAAACCCATAGTCTAAAGCTAGAGGGCCAAAGGTTTAAAAGTAACAGCCGGAAATAATATTACTTTACTGAAAGGGTAGTGGATGCATGGAATAGCCATCCAGCAGAAGTGGTAGATCTTAATACAGTGAAGACATTTAAGCAAGAATGGGATAGGCATAAGGCTAAGCTAGATATAGGATAAGGCCAGGGACTAAGGAAAATATTCAGAGGTTGGGCAGATTGGATGGGCCGAATGGTTCTTATCAGCCGTCACCTTCTATGTTTCTATGTTTATAACATCTGTACAAATAGACTAATCTCTCCCCTAATGTGCACTTAAGGACTATGTCCCTAATCACAGGCTTATATATCATAAAAGGCTTTTATGTTGATTAGCCTAGTTAGATGTGGATTGGAACCTACATTTTAGTAAAGCAGGGCAAATAATTATTTGATATTTGGGACATGTCTCTTAGATGGATATTAGGGGAGATCATGGGATACTTTTACTGCTATGGATGTAACAGAGGAACACTAAGGTACTATTAGTGAGCTATATTAAGGCAACCTTCCAATTCTGCTCTGAATTTAATTCCAATTGACATTTGCGGTAAACACCGGTATGACTTTTAAGAACTGTTTGATAAAAGTTCTCATTAAATAATTTTGTAGATACTGTAGTACATTTTAACTTATTGACTCACCTCGTGGTTCTAATGATAAAGGATCCAGTATGATACTCCTATTACTAAATGTAGAAATGTTTGCTACTATTTCTTTGATAATTGCGGTCTTCTCCATAGCTATGCCTGAAAAATAGAGTTCCACCGATGCCTCGACAATAGTATTGGATCTCCGGCTGTGAGGGACAGATATGTGATTAAAAGCTGAATTAGAGGGCACATGTAAAGTGACAAATTAGAAGGCAAAGCATCCTCATGTTGTGTATTCCCCAGTACATGCTTAGGTTACTTACACTATGGGTAAAATATATTAATGCTGGACATGATTTACTATAGCAGCTTAACCCTTTGCACCTTAACTAGTATTGCAGAGGGAAATCTTGCAAAGGACCATGTGACCCAGTTGATGGTTGCCTGGTAATACTGGGATAAAGTAGACTATAAAAATGTCTTGGTTCAATGCACACAGAAAGTACAATTAAAAGTTAACTCTGCACAATGAAGTTATTTAGCACAGTGTTCCCTATATGTCATTTTTTTTTTTTTTTTTTAAAAAAAGAGAATTTGAAAGTGCACTTACCTCAAACTGCGTACAACTGCCTCTACCAGCTTGTTGTTTTCAAATATATCATTGAACTAAAAAAGAATTAATCAGAGGTCAATATGTCTTTGATGATAAAGATGTGTTATTTCTATTATTATTATAACATTGTATTTGTTATGATAATGTATATGTTTCCTTGATTTTGGATAATTAGATTTAATATATTAAAACGGTTAGCGTGACAGCAAATATTTCTGTATATGTCTTTCTTTTATTTAGTAGAGCTTTGGAATGCAACTGAAGTGGCTGATAAGTTATTCATAACAGCTAGGTCATAACCGAGAGCTAGTCTACATTCCTTTCAATATTCTATACTGAGTTATAGGATACATCTCAAAATCAAAATCTCAAGGCTATTCGCTTGCATGTAGCTTCTAATACCGACACTAGCTTGGTGCGAGTGTTAGATCATGGGCAGTTAACGCACTAGGATAGTGGAAAAAGGAGGAACAGAATAAGAGGTAGCAGGTCCTTGTAAAGCAGTTGACATGAGTGTGGAAACTGCAACATGAGATTGTATATGTGTCATGTAGGTTTTCAAGGTGTTCACCATAAATTAGAATGGCCTAATACCGCTATGCTATAAAACTCTTTATAGCTAGAGGACATATCTTATACAAAAAGGGATTCTAGAAGGGAGAAAAGTTTTACAT
>VKOC01030613.1:0-10401 GCA_009364415.1 Spea multiplicata
TATATATAATCACCAAAGAAAAATGGGCACACACGGGTCTTTGAAGTAAAGTGCATTAAACATTAAAAACTAGTTTATTTCAATCAACACGGCCAACGTTTCGGACCATCTCCGGTCCTTTCTCAAGATATGTGTGTGTGTACACACATATAAAAACATATACACAAACATTTATTTTATCTTGGTGTACTGTTATCAACTTACAAGAAACAAAATATATATATATGATTTATACTAAAATCGGTATCCAAAAGAAAACCCTTGAGGGGAAAAAATTTTTGCATTTATACACTAAATTTAACGTGAAGTCAGATTAACAAAAGCACGGTAAAATGTGCAAAGCTCTGAAGTTTTAGGATACAAACAGGGTAGCCATCAGGAATTTGTGAGCCCAATACTGTTGAATGTGTGCCCACCACACATATGCAAGCAGCCCCTCCCCACTGCCTCTCGTTCCAATATCCATACTAATCAACCCCTTCTCTCCCCAAAATACATACATATTTACTCCCTAATGCCCATCTCTTTGCCAATACCTTCGTGTTGCCATCACCCCTCTGCTCCTACCTTGAAAGAAGCGCTACCTTACACTTCTTGCTGCTGGAACGGCTCTACGCTGCTAGTGTGTCAAGCAAGAAAGGTAGGCACAGAGGGATAGGGACAATAAAGCTCTATGATGGGCCTATGCCCCTTTTAGCCATATTGCTGCACCCCCCCTCGATGGCAGCCCCTGGGTACAAAATACCCTTAACAAAATAGGGGTTAAACAGAAAATTATGTAAATACTAAATGAAAAGTCTCAAAATTAAATGCAAAACACTAAATCCAAGAAAATAAAACAAATCGATGCCAAATGACCATTTTGGCTCGGGATTTAAGGCATTCTTCCATAACTTGATCATCAGAAGGATAACTATTGTCAGATGTTTCACTTTGGAGATTATGCTTTACTATCCAGCCTCTGGAAAAGGCTTTTAGCGCCTTGCTATTTTGTGAATACGGGCAAAATACAATAAGGGAAAAATACAATATATAAATATATGCTTACATTCTACATACCAGATGAATATAGAGGAGATCATATTGAGTGTGAAGCTTATAAGAAACTACAAGCGAGGACAACACAGCAGGTGAATGTTTTTTTGTTTTTTTTTGGGGGGGGGGGGGTGTGTATCACCATAGTATCCAATGGAATGTTCCTATTCAGGAAGTGGTCGCAATGATATAAATAACCAGAAGAACGATCCAGTTTGCACCAGAATCACCTTTCCACGTAACCCCACCCCCTTTTTTTTTTACCCAAAATCTAAGTAGAAAAGTGTAAGCTTTCGGGACAGTTCTGCTATGTAACCCTGTATGACCTATTCGTGACAGGTACATTGTGGTATAAAACAGTAGCTTCAGTTTAAAAGTCTGGTATCTTCATTCTGCTGACAAGAAAAATCGGTTTTGCTTGTTACAGTGTTTGCCATTATTGCATCTGCACATGACTACAGGTCTGCTGTCAAAGGCAACTGCCAATCAGCCCGTCCTAAAAGCAGCCACTAAAGCTTTTATTTTTTATTTTTTTTTATTTTAACACAACAAAAGATCTGATAATGCTAATCCCTGCCTTTCCCATTTAGGGATTTTCCTATTTTCCAAGCATGTTTGGATCCTCAAGATTGCCGGTATCTACGTTTGCACAAAGTCCAAATTCGTCACTACAAGTGCACACTTTGAGGCGTGAGTGATTTGAAGGCTCGGGCTGCATCGACATCACTTGTGCGTAATATCCCATCATCATGAATTGAAATAATGGCAAGCACGCTGCCTAAAAGACTTTCACGACAATGAAATAGACGGTGCACCATTAGGTACAAGGTCTGACCCCAGTTTCAAGGGGTGTGTGGGGGGGGAGAATAAATGCACACTCATTAATAAATCTGTAGGAGTAGTATCTGAGCAGTGAGAAACATATAAAAGCTGCTCAGACTGCAGAGAGATGGAGACCGTGAAGCAAACTGTTTGGTTCACGGATGTCTACAAAAATGGAGCCAAGGTTGCTTATGTAAGAGTTTGACGTCAGGGAGCTCAAACACAAGTTATTCAACGCTACATCTGAAAGGCCAAATAGTCAAAATACTACATGTGAAAGGCCTGGGTATCTGTTATATATGTGAAATATGTGTGAAACGGATGGTGTGAGTTAGCATAGACACCTTTTGACAAACAGTATCCTAGACACTGAAAGGTTGCACCCAGGGCCGCTCTTAGTACCAAGTGAATTGCCTTAGAAGCGGATTGTGGCTTTAAAACAATGTCTTATTGTTACATAAAGGGATACAAACCCTAAAAAGTACGCACATTCAGATTCCAAGGTACTGCTGAAACTACCAACATGTACACACAACACAGCAAGGGACCAGCAGTTCTAGCAAATATTATTTAAAAGCACTAATTCCAAACCACGCTGTCTCGTCGAGCTCTACCTCTGTCCTGAAAGACAGGATAATTTCGTGCGCAGCACAAGGGTTGGGAGGCACGCTAATAATTGCTCACCTTAAACAGCAGGGGCAATGCTACGAAATGTCATGTTCATTGTATGTGCTGTACACCACTCCAAATAAAAATATACAGTCGTGTGAAAAACCTCAGCAAACTGAAGCAACGTTGTATGAAGCAAAGTTAAAGGTGGTTCTACTACCTATTGAACATAAGGTATACTTAGTTTTTCACACATGGCTTCTCCTTTTTGGCTTGCTTTTTTTTTGTTGAATAAATCATGACACTGTTTAATATGCCATGTGGTGGTCATTTGAGGTTGTATTTACTTAATTTTTAGACCTGCTAAGGAACAGATGATTAGTATGCCCTGATAGGTAAAACCACAGAATTCAAAGAGGATGTACTTTCTTCTTCAAACGACCGTAAAACTAGACATTTCATTGTCATTGCACATATGATGCCTTAGGCACATTACGATGCAGAAAGCTATCGGAACTGCAAAGGAAAGCTATAATGAACAAAACAAAAAGGGCCGGAGGCATTAAAAAAATAAAGCCATTAAATAAATGGAGTGCAGCGAACACTCCACCAAGCTGCTATGAAGCATGACTTGTGCTTGTTAGCTGCAGATCATCTTCACAGAGACTATAGCTTTTTGACACAGATGTACTACTCTGCTTGATCTTGTACTGGATTGGCTTTAAAGTTTGCATTTGACTCCACTACAGTTGCTCAATGTATTATCATTTGAGCACATATGATGAGGCACTGATGAACCTTTGTTGTGAATATTAAAAGATATAAATCCAATACGGTGTGCTTGTCCTTGTTAGACTTATAGGGGCACTCCAGCCATCATATGCACTTTAATGCATACAATAGCTGTGAGGCCCCTTCAGGCACCCCCCTGATGAGCGGCACATGGGGTGGACCGCCTCCCACTAGGTACGCTACTGGACTTGTGCATTCTTTTTGTACAATTGCAAATTTGCGTAGTTTGTCAATTTGTACAAATCTCTGAAAAACAGGCAAAACCCCCTGACAAAAACCTTAGAATTTCCGTTAAAATTTTTACTCCCATTTTCTCTGACTTCCTACCTACCAGCGTGTCTTGCAGCTCTGCTGTTTCAGACCTCCCAGTGAAGTTCTGCAAAATGGAAGAGCTTCCGGTGACATACACTCCCCGATTGGAGGATGTCAGCGGAAACGCCATCATTATTCAGAAGTTCAGACGGTCAGGACCATGGAGATGTGGACAAAGTAAGAAGACAGAAGACAAAAGAAGATGGAGAGGATGCTGGAGAAGAAGAGGAGCTGCAGGACATGAAAGCAGAAGCGATTGGCTAAGAATGTAGGAAGACAAACAGCAAGCGTGAGAGAGCGTGGATGTAGACATCTGGCAACAAATTAAAATTTCAAGATTTGATCCCACCACCCTTCCAAAACATATGAGCAGGAAACAAAATTTGCTGACCCAAAAACACGTAGGCCACATACAGACCACAATAAATTGAATAGTTTTTGGCCTATATGCACATGTCATTAGTAGGAGCAAAAGGGACGGGATCATGCCATATTAGGTGAGGCTTGGCCAGAAAAACTTTAGAATGTTGTGTACAGTTCTAGAGACCCCATCCATCCCGTGGAAATTTTCATTGTAGAATTTAATAAAAATAAAATTATATATATATACTTAATATAATATATAACAGTATATATATATATATATAATATAAAAATATATTCCTTTTTATTTTGACATCCGGTCAGTCTGCACAGATCTGTTTTGTGGGGGGGGCATCTTATCTTGAAACCTGGCCAATCCAATTTACACCTTGAATCTTTTTTTTTTTTTTTTTTTTTTTTTTTTTTTTTTAACTAGACACCCCATATTTGCCTAGCATTTTAACTCTTTCCATGCCAGGATTTTTGGAAAGATCCAGCGCTAATTTAACATATACTCAAAAATAAACATTTTGCTGGAACTGGATGGTTCCCCTGATGGCGACATTACTGCATAATTTTTAAATGTTACCACATTTTTTTAATTTGTTTTATATTTTACTAATTACATTGTGAAAGCTGGGCTCCATTGGCTTGCATGGTGAAATGCGGTACTTGTATTCACCCTGCAGGGGAAGCCCAGAGTTTTCAGGCAGGTCTGGGGATTGTAAGCCTGTGTGAGAAGGCCCTGCATCTCTTGTTTCTACGTGTCCAAATTGCTACATCCTGTTTACCTACTGGTACAGCACTATGGAGTAGAGGACTGCATTGGGAGGCAGACCCGGGTGGTCAGGCACTATCCCGCAAGGTTGCCTTCTTGCTGCTCCCTTACAGTGTCTCCTCTCTTGCTCCGCCCAGGAACAAAACGGAGTCACGTGATGTGACGTTACTTCCCGTGACTCTGCCTTATTCCTGAGCGGAGCAAGAGAAGAGACGCTGTGAGGGAGCAACTCGAGGGCAGCCTTGCGGGACTGCGTGGGAAATCTGCAGTTCAGGTAAGGAGGTGGGCTGGATTGGCCACAAATGTGGCGGGAGCGGGCGGGATTGGCCACAAATGTGGCGGGAGTGGAACACCCACATTGCAGGAGCAGGCAATGATCACAGATCACTTTCTAAGCTTGCTTAATGAAATGATGTGCCAGGCACGTCATAGGTCTTCGTCCGTTTTTGCGTGAAGTGTTTGACCCGTCAATGGACGTTAAGGGATTAAATTATAACAAGGAGAATTTTTCTTCATTAGAAAACGGCTTTGTACCACTAAAATGCACACAAATATATATAATTGCATTCTTGGGCCAGATACACCAAAATATCTCAACAAACATCTCAACAGGAGATGCCGAAAAATGTTTGGTTTTACAGCGGACTTTTTATTGCTAGAATGAACAGCACAAAGCACCATCCATATGCTTGCAAAAAAACTAAGTACAAAAAACATATAGTAAATATAAGCAATGACAATCTCATAGAATAGCAATCGTATGAAGTCAATTCATACTTGAGATACTATGGTAGTTAATATTTCAGACAAAATACCTGCCAGGGTACAGACGGGGACACAGAGAGAAGCAAAGAGGTGCATTCGCTAAAAAGGAAAGCTGTGGTTTCAATTCCTTCTCATCATTGTTCATTATGAAAGGCCAACACTAGCCGTTTAACCAACAAGAATGGCTGAGCTGGTTCTGTATAATGGAGGCATCAATGGGTGATGAGACTGAAGTAAGCTCAATGATTTATTATACAGTGGCAGCCAAGATTTTCTGCTGCAGAGGCTCACTTGGGTGGGACCTTCATAATGTCTAGTGAAGCCAAGAAGTTTCATAAATCTCAAGTTTTCTTACCCGACAAAGATTTCATTAGGTTTGTAATAATTTATTTTGTAGAAACTGGACTATGGTGAATACTACCATTCTTTATAGTTAATAAGAGTAATTGGATCCCACAGTTCAGCGTACCATCTAGGCCCATGATTGCATTAGCCAAAATTGCTAGCAATTATAGCTATACATTAAAAGATCCTTTGTTCTCTTTTGTGCATTTATCACGTGCACATTAGCAATACTACCCTTTGGATTTGCATCTTACTCACCGACACAGCACACATTCACAAATATTGATCTAAACTTCTGATAGCACAATCTACATTTCAAATATCCATTCCTGTTTATTACCAATCTGCATACATTTGCTAACTAAAGACATGATAAAACCATGATAACTGTATCCCAATGAAGGGTTGACCACCTCTGGCACAGCTTCTTCGATGAAAAGGGGGGCAAATGTGCAAGAGTAGAAGACAAAGGGGGCAATTTTAAGCTAGTGTCTAAACAGCAAAGGCATTAGGTGAAATAAGAAGGGGGAAAAACTTACAGTTGAGAAAAATAGAAATATTGATTGATGGCTACAGGGGAACCCGAAATGGAAAGGCAATAAATGGGGTGATCACCCCCCCTCCCCCCGTTTTGATAAGACAGGCATATAAAGAGGCACTTTGATTTTGATATGGGGACATTTGTGCAAACCGTACAAGAGCATTCCGACTGGTAATGGAAGATCATATGAACTCACTTTGGTTACCAGGAGCCCCACCGACAGCAAGAATCCTAAAAGCTTCATCCTGTTCGATCACAACAAACACAAGTCAGTAAGGAACACACCGTTAATCAGCTGTTACTCAGCGCCATGCTTCGCGCTTGCGCGATGGCTACTGACTGGCATTACTCGCCCCAATGACAATCACTGAGGTCACGCCCCTGCCTTCTATCCTATTAGAAGGCAGAGGCAATGCTGTACGTGAAAACAGATACTGACAGGAACGTCGACATAATGGCCCTCCTCCCATGACGCAAAGTGGCCATGTTTGTTTAGGTGAGAGTGTACTTTATACCGGATTACCATGGGCATTTGGACCTGGTTGTCCTGGGAACAGGGTGGACGTGGTAGTTTTTCATTATCTGGCATACAGGAAATATGCGAATATAATTGGATATAATATTTGTATGTTTAACAAAGTTAAACCGAATGCCAGTAACAAAGATGGCTGTAACGCGACTGCGGTATTACTACACTTGATTGAGCCCAAGCGGTCGGAATAATTTGTACATCAACCAATCTGGAAGATCTGAACGTTTTATCTCCCTGCTTAAACAATATATTATGCAGGGATGAACCCAACCACTTCTTCTAGGAGAATTTCACTGTGATGGGCCTTTAAAATAGTGATATCTAAGAGTTCATACTTTTAAAAGCCCTTGAGGACCAGGGTTATTAAAACTGTTTGCACTACATCACCAAAGCAGTTTTTGTGTTTCACTTTATTTATTCAGTATTTTTTTATTAATTGCACTGGGGATGTATAGTTTTGTATACCACTTAACACCAGTCTGTCCCAAGCATTATTAAAAATTGAAAAAAGGGTTTCTTTTACAGTGTTTTGATACATTTCTTTCACTGAGTACAAGCAATTACTGAAACAACTTGTGTTTCAGCTTTCAAATTTGGAATTTTTACAGATTACTTACAGATTTTACAGATTACTTATGTCTGCTGTGTCTTTAGAGACACAGCAGACATCCCATTTCAATGTAACCCCATCAAATTATATATATATACATATATAATAATATTATATATTATTTTATATATATATTTATATATATTATATAGTATATATATACCTGAAAAGCACATCCCGTAAAGATTTACCTTTCTATGTGCCCATTGCAACCACAAATATAAAGGGAACATAGAGTTTTGAGCACATAGATACCACATATCTATTTTGTGGATAAAAGTACCTATCAACATCAAAATAATTCCATTAACTATATATTCCCCAAAAGCACATCACCTAAGGATTTCAGACATCCCACTTACCTCTCTGAACTGCCACACCCACAAACGGGAACACAAAAGAATTCGTTTTTTATTCTACCATTTCGCATTATTTAGAGGTATCCGGATGGATATCAGGATTTCCTTTTCTTGTACACATGGCATCGGGTTTTTGCTGAAGTTCCTTCCCTGGGCTTAGGGGCAGTTTTTTAATGGTTTTTGGTGTCTCTCCTTCCTTAGGTTTGGGGGCAGTTTTCTAAATGCTGTTTTTGATGGCAGATGCCTGATTTAAAAGCGCTTATATAAAAATTAAAAAAGTTTATTTTTGTGAGCAAATGTACAATTAGAGCTGTATCTTCCCAAAAATCCTGACATGGAAAGAGGTAATATACTAGCATTTTAAATCCCCAAGGGGTTTCTACTTTTTAAAAGAACAATGGTTTCATGTGGTAAATTGGAGTGGCTGGGTTCAAAGATGTCCCAAACAGGGCATATGCACAGACTGACCAGATGTCAAAATGAAGAAACAAAAAGCACACTTCCCAAATGTGACCTTTTAGCTCTCAAACAACCAGACAAACCCATGCATGGGGGTATCACTGAACTCGGGAGATATTATGGAACACATATAAGGGTGATGTTTGGCAGTTACGTATACCAATGGCTGAAAATACAATTTGTGTGATAAAAAAAACCACAAAATAAATTATAACGAAAAGTTTGACAAAGGGTGGTAGTAATAGAAGTGCATGGAAATGGAAAGTACCAGCATTTGAAATACCCTGGGGTGTCTATTTTTGTAAAAAATATATGGTTTGATGTGGTAAGTTGCATTGGCCGGATTCAAAAATGGCCCAAATAGCAAATGGGGCAGAATTACCAGATTTGGGGAAAAATGGTTTTGAAATAGCAAAAAGGTACTTGTGTTTATTGACCTATAACTTGCAGAAAACATGAAAATATTGGGTATGTATAAACTCAGAATAAATAGTAGAATCTATTTAGCAGGTTTTTCATTAGCTTGGTAGATGGAGCAAAACGTTTTTCAAATAAAAACTGGCTTTTTTTTTTCATTTTCATCATATTTTATTATTTTTTAATAGGGAATTAGATGATACGACCAGAAATGGTATTCTGAAGAAAAGCCCCTCAGTCCTGAAAAAAAAAAACAATATGTAACTTGTGTGGGTTCACTAAACAGGAGAGGAGAAAAACAGCCATTGCTGTACAAAACATAAAAAAACAAAAAGGGGTACAAAAAGTGGTACAAAACATAAAAAACATCCTGGTTCTTAAGGGGTTAATGCACCCATTCAAGTACACAAACTGAAGTTTGGGAAATGGCTTCCCTTGTACTGCTGTAAACCATGGTTCTAGTCTCATTCAATAAGATGGTGAATCTACCGACGCATTGCATAGCTTTACTACAGCACATCTAAAGCTGACACAAAGCGCGATAAAGCACATTTTATTTTGTAGGAGGAATTCTAATAACACATGCGAAGCGTTCACGTTGCCTCAACCCTCACTAACTGAAACAAACGACGCTATTCAAACACAAATCCAGAGAACGTCGTTACGTCATCCGTAAAGCGTAAGAGGTCATGCGTGGCCGGGCTTTACCAAACGCCCCAAATTTAGGGGTGCTGAGATTCTATGGCATTGAAATGTGTTAAGTTTAGATAGCTCTGTGTATAAAATGTAATACGTTACGCGGTACGCGAAATCTGTTGGAGTAAAATGCCAATTGAAAGTAATATGTTGCTGTGCAAAGTAGTGGAAGGGTTGGAGTATATTAAGTATGTACGCCTTCCGCGTTAAAGTGGCATCGTCCGGACCAGTAGAGAGGCGCGCGGGAAGATGGCGGTGAGTGTGCATGGATCGAGTGTTACTTATAGTAAATTTCTGGCGTGTGTTTATGTAGTTTGTGGTAGCTGGGGGATGATAGTGTGGCTAACGGCTGTTTTACCTTATCTCAGACAGCTGGGTTGTTCGATATTAGTTAATATGAGTAAACGAGGCAACGTTCCTAGGTAGCGTAATGTAACTGAATGTAGTAAAGTGTCTGAGGTAAGTAAATGTAGTGCCTAGGTTATGCGCTTGTGGCTATCTGGGCATTTATGATGTGAGAAAGACTTTCTTCAGCCCCAGATTTCCCTGAAAGTGAAGCAAACTCAATTGCCCATTTAAAACCCATTTCCTTCTAGGGTATAATTATGGGACATAATTCCCACAATCTAAACCTAAAGAGAAAAATGGAATGACTCAATCCAAAGAAAAGACCTCAAAAGCTTATGTATCCAAATATCTTTTTATGTGTTGGGCCAATAAAAGGTATCCATTTCAGCAAAAGACTATACAATTTTCTGATAAGACGCATGTCAAAAGTGCTTAGATATGCACACGTTATGTCACTTTTGGGTACACATGGGCTGCTTCATTTGTGTATCCAACAGCCTTTAACCCCTTTGGGACCCTGGTCAGGATGCATACAATAATCGTGCGGTATCGCACACACTCCCATTAGAGGTTTGAAACCTCAGACTACCGTTGGGTCAGGGAGCGGCTTCTTGTTAA
>VKOC01030614.1:0-14353 GCA_009364415.1 Spea multiplicata
CCTTCACACTATCTACCCTCTCTCTACCCCCCTTTGTAGGTCACTTACCGTGCAGTCCTGTGGTGGTGGCGCGAGGCCTCTGTCTCGCTGCTCTGCCACGGTGCGCATGGCTTCACTGCTGAGCACCAGCATATTACCTCATCTGGAGTTGCCCTAAATACTGCCCCTTTAAGAGGCCGTCTTGTGCGCATGCGCGCCTAAGGGGCCTTTGAGAAATGGAGGACATCCTCCATTTCTGTTTGGAAGGCCCCCTTCATGTTCTTGGAGATTTGCGGGCCGCAGTGTGGGGTAGAGGGCCGCAGCACGCCGGACCCCCCTCTGTGCACCAGCATGTTGGCGACCCACGTGTAGAGGAGAACGCGGCGTGGGAAGGAGGTAAGTGCGGATGTGGAAACCTGACACTGGGAATGTCAGTGTGAGTTAGTTAGTATGAGTGTCTGTGTTCATGTGTGTTAGTGTGTCTAGTTGTGTTAGTGTAAATGAATGGTCGTGTTAGTGTCTGGAAGTGTGTGTTAGTGTGAGTGCCTGGGTATACATTTTTGTGTTTGTCTAGTTGTGCTAGTGTGAGGGGATGTATTTGTTGGTGTGTGTCTGGGGGGTTGTGTGTACGTGTGTAGTGTTCGATGTATAGTTGTGTTAGTGTCTTGTTGCGTGTGTTAATGTGAGTACATTAGCGTGTGTCTGGGTGTGTGTGTAGGTGTGTGTGTGTGTGCATGTGTGTTAGTGCCAATGTATGTGTATTGGTGTGAGTGGCTGGGAATGTTTGTGTTTATGAGTCTGTATAGGTCTGAGAGTCTGGGTGTTTCTTTTAGTGTGAGTGCCCCTGCCAAGGCCAGACCCTCGATCCAACCCTGCCTTGCTTTTATTATTGAAAAAACACTCATAGACGATGCTGCTGATCATTCTATTCTAAAAACACATGTTTAAAAGGATTTCAATACAATTCAGTGGTATTGATGGATCATTATTTATGCTGTTTCCCTTCTTATACTAGGTTAAGGGTATGTGGTTACCTATCTAATTGTACATTATATTTATATATAAATATGTATTAAAATGTCTAATGTATATAAATTGCCATCATTAAAGATTCAGGTCACGTTAAAGAGTCAAGTCACAAAGAAGGACACAACATGCCAGTCAGTATGCAGAAGAGTAACACACTTGGAGAAAACTGGTAGTACGACTGAATGCCCTTTAAAGCACAAGGAGTTTGTCAGAGATCTTTAAGAAACACTTGAGTTGTAGGGTAAAATAGAAGAATAAGAAGCCAATTCACATACATTTGCATAAAAAAGAAAGCACACCCTCTTTGAATTCTACGGTTTAACATACCACAACTTCATGACAATCATCTGTTCCTTAGCAGGTCTAAAAATGAGGTAAATATGACCTCAGATGAACAACAAAACATGACATATTACACCATGTCATGATTTATTTAACAAAAATAAAGCCAAAATGGAGAAGTCATGTATAAGAAAACTAAGTACACCCTTAATGTTTTCCTAAAACTTAAGATGCTAAGTAGCAGACAGGTGCTGTTAATCAAATGCCTTTGATTAATTGATCGCCAGCAAGTGTGACCACCTCTATAAACAGCAAAGTTTTCGTAGTGTGTTGGTCTGGAGCATTCAAGGAGGAAAGACATCAGCAATGATCTTAGAGAAGCAATTGCAGGTGCTGACCATCAATCTGGGAAGGGTTATAAGGCCATTTCCAAGCAATGTAATTTTTTCACACAACTATATATTGTGTTAGCCACTTTGATAGTAAAGAGGTAGGTGAAACATAATTGTATCTAAAAAGAAGATTAATTATGAATATTTGTCTATTAACCATTGTACTGTTACTATGCGTATAACTCCAGGTTTGCATTGGTTCAGTGAACTCTTCTATTCTCGCATAATTCGCGCACCCTCTTGTTAAGTAGATATACACATTTAAGCCACATATGTGATATGATATTATTTTTAAAGTGTCCTTTTTTTAGTGGAGCTTGAAAAGCGCTGCCATATACTTATTCGTTATGACAAGCAGGCAGACCACAGTGTCTCAATGCTGTCACATTAAAGTGCAATCCTTAAAAAAAGAGTTCTTATGGCTCAAGAAGGGCCAGCTCTAGAGATTCTCGTGCCACAAACTATGTCTTGGGTGCCCCTTCTACTAGCCCTATAAATCAGTAAGTCCCTGTTCATAACTTAATGATTATGATCTAAGTTGACACACTGATGCATAGAGATTGTTGTAGAGTAAAAGATTAATGGAGTGGCTACTGTACTGTAGGAAATCACGGTTGTTATAATGGCATGTAGATGTAGCATGCTTAAGTAATTTTCCATGCTGTGTGAAGGACATCTCATAACCCTCTTTGTGGAACCATGAAGAAAAAGTAGTGAAAAAGACATTTTATGGTTGTGGATTCATTTTACTTTTTCAACTCCAGGACAAAACTTAATTGGAAACTTTATATGCTTGGTCTATTCTGTAGATTACTATGTATATATTTTTTTTTAAAAAAAACACTTATGAGGTCTTTATGCAAGACCTTAAGACTCTAGGTTATGGTGACCTGATCGAAACTGATGGTGCCAGTTGATGTGTCTCCCTGAACCTCTGTTAAACAATAAGATAAGTAATATTTAAAAAGTGTTGTGATGTTCAGTCCAAATGTCATAAAATGTATTTATTATAGTCAAAGTGAACTGGACAATTTATCTTGTTGAATATTAACTTTATGTGAGCATAATATAACACAAAATTACATTGCATCCAAATACTCAAATTCCATTCAGGATGTTATGAAGATAAGTATTGTGATGGGAGGACCTGCATCCCGCCTGGGTACACCTGCCAAATCGTGCTTCCTTCTGCCGAGACACCAATGGTTAACCCATTCAGCGCTGGACGAGACTAGTGCTGGCGAGACAAAGTGGGACCACAATAAAACGGCACTGTGGCTAGCCAGAGCTTAGCTACACAGTGCTAATATTTTCCTGATAATGACAATAAATTGTTATAGCAGCCCACTCCAATCATCTGACAGAACTAATGTTGAGGTGGAAAACATCACACAAACATTATTAGATCAGGAGTATAATCCCATCACTACCAGACAGCCCAGCACCTCCATACAGTTTTATGGCCAGCAATGCCCACCTGACAAACTATTTCGGGGTGATCCCGAAGGAGCAGCGTCATTCCCAGGGTACAGGTGCTGGTATTTGTGGCTAGGTCCCAGTCAGGCGGATGGAGCGTTTCCAGCCATGTATACCCGGCTAGTTCATGGAAGTCTGGTTAGGGCAGACCAGACGAGGTTTCACGGTCACCCTGTGCCCCCAATGAGCACAGGGTGACTTAGACATATGAGGGGATTGGGCAGGCAGGTAAGGACTCACTCGATGTGTCCACTCTATGTGTCCACTCTATGTGCTCAAACCTACCACCATGTGTCCTCAGGTTCAGTGAGTTACCGTGACAACTATGTTTATAATGATTACTGCAGAGGTGTTAGCCCCTGCCAATTATTCAATATATCACCTAGGCAAAGAACATAGAAACATAGAAAGTGACAGCAGATAAAAACCATTCAGCTCATCCAGTCTGCCCAACCTCTGAATACTTCCCTCAGTACCTGGCCTTATCCTATATCTAGCTTAGCCTTATGTCTATCCCATGTTTGCTTAAATGTCTTCACTGTATTAACATGTACCACTTCTACTGGAAGGCTATTTCATGCATACCCTTTCAGTAAAGTAATATTTCCTGATGTTGCCTTTAAACCTTTGCCCCTCTTGCTTATGTCCTCTTGTTGTGGTAGTATTTCTCCTTTTAAATAAACTCTCTTCCTTTATTGTGTTGATTCCCTTTAACTACCGTATTTGCTCGATTATAAGACAATGTTTTTTCCAGAGCAAAAACTAGGTCTGACTATGAGACTAAGATCCAGATCCCCCGCAGAGATCCAGGGGTCCTGGATCCTCCTGCCCCCCCCCAATTTACCGGTACTTCTGAGTCCCCGGTGCTTAATCCGGGCAGCGTGTAGAGATCAGAGTTCCCCGTGGTCTCTGACAGCCAGGCAAGGTCTGCGCGATGGACGCAGACAACCTTAGCTGCGAGCCACACCTCCTCCCGGCTGCAGCGGAAATTGTCTACGCGAATCGCATTTCTGGAGGCAGAGTGCACTGTGAAATGCCTTTTAACCCCGTTAATGCCACTATGCCTACATAAATGCCTTTTAACCCTCTATACGCCACTCTGACTCCTGAAATGCATTATACCTCCCGATATGCCACTCTGCCCCATTATATGCCTTTTAACCCCCTAAATGCCACAGTGGCATATAGGGGTATAAGGCAATTCTGGAGGCAGAGTCACACATAGGGGGTCAAAAGGCATATCATGGGGCACAATGGCATTTAGAGGGTTAAAAGGGATATCACGGGGCACAGTGGCATATAGTGTATAACTGTGGGGGCAGGTTGGAAAAAAAAATATTTTTCTCAATCATAGCTTTTATTAAAAAAAAATGTTCACATAGTTTACATGAATTTACTGGTAAAACTTTTCCTATAGGGTCGTTTTATATGCAGGCTTTTTCATTTTTTAGACTCCATAGTCAGCTCACTGCATCTTGCAATTTGATATATATGTCTAGCATTCCCCAAACCCTATTCATTTAGCTTATCCAAAGAATATTTATTTTATTTTAATTTCTAATTTTTGACAAATTCTCTGAAAATAACTAATTTACATTAATACTTTAGGGTTTATCAGAGTATAGTTTGCTATTAAGTAAATGTATATATAAATGTAATGAGTACAATATAAAAAGGAAAACACATTCCTATTTTTTAAATATAAAGTGTACACTACATATAAAATAAAGCTATAAAGCTATGACACTGTGTTTGCAAATAAATATAACTATTACTGTACTAAAATTTGATCAATTATATATCTTAGTGTGCAGCTATTGGTATTACGGTACTTGTCATCTAAGAGTTGAAGAAGAGAGTGGAGTGAAATGCAGGAAACATTATTATTGAAATCTTATGTCCATAAACATTTTTTTTTTTGTAAACCAAATAACTCAACTACGTTGGCTTGTTTAATAGAAGAAAAAGTCTTTTTTCATTGTCTACAAAAATGAGGCAGCTTGGTACTTTAGACATTTGTTGTTCATTGGTCCAGCAGTGAGTGACAATATTTTTTTTTCAAAGTCGGTAGAGGGGATCTTAATTAGATTCCTTCTGCCTTTAGAATACAAAATAAATGTTCCTCACTACAGGTGTAATGAGAAAAGTTCACTATCGGTAGCAGGCCCTCTCAGTCCGGCAGCCACATAAAATGAGATATCTCAGTAGCTACCCCTAATTTTAAGAAAAATCTAACAGGAAAAGAAAAATAACTGTGGCTTAAGTTGTCGATCGTTGCATTTATTCTTGTAGTGACCATGTAGCTGAGATACTGTATGTTCTTTGCTGATGTGTCCTGTTGGTTTGGTAAGAGCAGAAAAGGACCAACAGGGAATGGTGACAATGTTGCCTGTCATCATCCACCTTTTCTATTGGGAAAGTGTAACTGGAACCAGGGGTCTAGCAGGACATCTCTAGCCATGGCTGCCATCCTCATAGTGAAAGCCGGTTACAAGATGGGTAGCCACTCCTGTTCATGGAATAAATGTACTTCTTTAAAGATAAAGGTCTCCTAACGAACCGTACCAACAGGCACAATACAACGGTACCGGCAAGAGTTTGCCAGTACACGGCAAACTCCGGGATCCGGGCTGCATCCTCGGATCCCGGCAAACACAGGCAAGCCGATGCCTGTAAGCGCCGGGTTCCGAGGTCGCGGGTCACGGTCTCGGTTCCCGGCAATCACAGGCAAGCCGATGCCTGTGAGCGCCGGGCTCCGAGATTGTGTAACACTGACTCGGTTCCCGGCAGACACAGGCAAGCCGATGCCTGTGAACGCCGGGTGCCGAGGTCTAGTGTTACTAACACGGATCTCGGCAGACACAGGCAAGCGGAAGCCTGTGGTCCACCGAGATCCGTGCCATATAAAGCCTCCTCCGGGGATCTTCCTTCCACGCTGCAGCAGCCTGCCTGCAGCAGTGGAGATCCCCGGGGTCAGGGACTTACCTCGGCTCGGTCTCTTCGCGGCAGGAGCGTTTCGTTGCCACGCAATTGGAGGCGTGGTTTGGATGGCCGTCTAGAGATTCTGCGGTGACGTCATCTTAGGGGCGGGGTTAGGTTCTGGCGCCAGATTTAAAAGTCAGGAAGTTCTCTAGCCAGTTACCCTGTTGTGGTCTTTTTGCTCGGTTGTGTTTTGTGTTACTGCCAGTTTATATTTGACCCTTTGCTTGCCTGACCTCTCTTTGCCTGCTGATTTTGTACCTTGCCTTGCTGTTCTTGTTGCTGACCTCGGATTGTCTGACTACCCTCTTGGATCTCGACCACGGCTTACCTGACTACCCTCTGATCTCGACCACGGCTACCTGACTACCCACTTTGGATCTCGACCACGGCTTACCTGACTACCCTCTCTGATCTCGACCACGGCTTACCTGACTACCCACTTTGGATCTCGACCACGGCTTACCTGACTACCCACTCTGGATCTCGTCCACGGCTTTGTGTGTTCCTGTGTCCGTATCCTGCCTCGGCGTTCCAGTCTTTGCTCCTTGTACTATCAACTCCGTATCTACTACCTATACCTACCTTCTGGCCTCCTTGCTGTTGGGATCATCTAATCCTGGGGTGCTGCTGCCAGGGGCTCCTCCTTTGGTCGTAGTATTCCAGGTGGAATAACTTCCGCGGTAAGTGCCAGTACTAGGAAGGTCGTGACACACACCAGTTAGGATGCAAGAGAACGCACCTTTTTGGGTCTGAGCACGGTTTATATGGCCGCTTTACCAGGGGAAGGGGAGCTCTAGACATTGAGTCGATATTAAAACATATACAAATGGATACCAGTGACTGAAACAGTCCCAATTATCTTTCTAAAATGGGGGTGCGGCATCTGTTACAGAGAGCATGTAATGCATTGTTGCAGAATGGGGGTTAAAGGAAGGAGAAAGGCTTAACTTTTCCCTTTATTTATAAAGACTGGTGCAGCTCAATTCATTCCGCCCAACCTCCCCCATCAAGGGCTTTAGCCGATAGTTCAGCTAATTTTCTGATGGTGTCTTTTCTTTGTTGAGCTTTGGCCGTCCCCCTTTGTACAGCAACAGTGATCCCCTTGGCCAGAGCCAGGTGCTTGCAAAGAAGGGCTTGGGGAGGCATGCCCTGAAATGGCTCATAACATTGGACAAGCTCGGCTTTTGATTACGTGTGTAGAGGAATTGGGTCATAAGGCTGATCGTTTAGTAGGTCTTTGAGATTTATCAACAAAGCTGTGGCCAAAGCGTACCACTTTAATTTGGCTGTTGTGGACGTATTTGGGGCTATGACTCGGTTTGAGGCTAAAGGTCTAAGTAGTCAAGAGAGGGTAGAAGCTAAGATATATATATATATATATATATATATATATATATATATATATATACAGCTCTTAGGGTTGCTATAACATTTGATTATATTATAATTTGTAAGTAAATTTGAAAGCAAGTCTACAGCTATGAGAAAACTGTATTCAAAATAAAATTAAACAAATGGGTTTTCAGCAGCTGGGAGATGACTCATTTCAAAATAATTTCAGCTCAAAACAGCATTTGTTTGAGATTCCGGGCGCGTTCACTGCTCTAACCTTTCCATTCCTTTGTGGCACTGTGCATGATTGTTGTCGGAGAAGAACCACAACCATCTATACAAATCCAGAAAAGCTATGAAGCATATAAAACACTGGATCACTCATAATCCATTTTTACTTACAATTGACTGACCTTTAGAAACTGCTGATCAATCTTACTAAAGACTAAATACTAGTAAAGAAATATGTTAATGTCAGAAAGTATTAAATCAGACAATTTGGCATTGTATACAGTTGATAAAACCCACCTATAAATGAGGCATAGAATACAATTGTCCAGTGCTAGATTGGTGGGGTATAAAAATACAAAGTCTTAATTCAAATTCACACTTTCCATTTATAGCAGTCTCATTTATTACTTAATTGAAAACCGAAATACTACAAAATATAGAATAAGTTGTTAATTAAAAATGTAAACTTAGAACATGCATGCTGCATTTAATAATATGTATGTATTATAGTTTTACTTTCACTTATTTACATTTTCTAAGTTAAACTATTTTTGTGTTTATTATTTATGTATTTTTCCTTTTGCTTAATACTTTAGCAAAGTCCATACAGATACAATTGCTAGGCAAAATGTAGAATAATGTCAAGATTTCTCAATCTGCTGTGTCTGTTGACTACCTATAAGGAACAGGGAGAACAGTGAACAAGGAAGACCCTGCAATGTGTTTAAAAAAGCATGCTGTACCCAAAATTGGGTTGTAGGCAACAAAGGCCCAGCCATGAGTAGCAGGCCATGGAGATCCAGTCCTATGTGGCAGGCTATGAGGGCCAATGAGGAGGTCTGTGACAGATCAGGGAGCCTGTACTCCATGCTTGCCTGGGCCCCGTACACAGATGTTAGTTGTACCCACCTGATGGGGGCCCTGTAAACAGCATTTTGAAATGGCGCTAATTAAAAAATCAGACGTGTACATGAACCAAAACCAAGACTATTTTTTCACATGGTTTTTTGGGCCTCTTGTTTTTGGACAACAAATTTCATTTCCTGCCTTTTCGTGTAGGACAAAATTAGAAGGTTTTTGCCATTCAGACACTGAATTTGTCTTGACTTGCTCTCTTAAGCTATAACAACTATAACGACAACATTTGCATATATTTATGTGAGCCGATAATTCGGTGAAAATAAATGTAGACATAAAGGTATATGCAGCATTTTTGGCTGATAGATTAAAACCAATTAAGAATAAAATCATTCAGAAAAACCAGGTGGAAGTTATTCACATTAGAACCCTCACGAATAATATAAGAATTGTCGACACCACAGATTATGCAGTAAAAAAAGGATCCTCTTTCTTACCCTGGCATTAGACATAGGAAAGGCGTTTGACAGGGTAAGATGGGAATTTATGAAACAATCTATGATAACTTATGGATTTAAAGGTTGGATACGGAAGGCAATTATGTAGCTATATACGACGCTAGCAGCAAGAACAAATTATAACGTGGGAAGCAATGAAAAACAGGTATTATTTCAGTTGAAAATGGAACGAGGAAGACTAATATATACAGGCTATGACTGGGTATGATATCCAGCTCTTAAAATAAAAATGACAGATATCTGGTGTAATAACACAACAGGTATAACACCTTGGTGCTGCAGAACCAACACACTGACCACGAGTGTGTAAAAGATAATACACAAATAAAGTGCTGCGCACAATTTACAAATGACTCCACAACATGTGCAGAAATTAAATAATACTTAAATTTAGACTGACTTAAATTTACGACTTACAACATGCAAAGAGCTTAAAAAGATGAATATCTGTATTGGAGAACCAAAATGTACATTCAAACAAATATTGTAACATAGAGCAATAGATACTGTAAGTAAACAAGATCTTACCCTTTCCTGTTTTGTGTTTGTGTTTGATCAGGAGCACAGAAGCCAAAGATAAATGCCAAACATTGGTTGGAGTGGCGTCAAATACACTACCACTGGATTCTGGAGCAGTGGAAGTGCGATTGATGAATCTGGGTTTGGCAGATCCCAGGGGAACGGTTCTTACTGGAATACAGAGTGCCTACTATACATTTTGCTAGAGTATCGATAACGGTCTAGGGTTGTTTTTCAGGGTTTGGGCTATGCCTCTTAGTTCCATGGAAAGGTAATATTAGCGCTATAGCTTACAAAGACATTTTGTCTAATGCTTCCAACACATGGTTTGGTGCGGAGAAACTCAAGTCACCTGCACAGAGCCCTGACCTTAACCCAATTGAACGCCAATTACGAGCCAGGCCTTCACTTCTAGCTTCAGTGTCTTGCCTCACAAATGCTCTTTTGGCCACGGTTTTATTATGGGGTGTCAGCAAGCTCATATAGGTGTGAAGGTCAGGTGTTCACATTTTTGGACATAAAATGAATAAGTAGAAAGATATCTAAATAGTACATACCACAAAAACAGAAAAGATACAGAAAGAGACAATGATGTTGAGAAAGATATGCCCCAATGAAATGTTGAGACTAGATCTTATCACAAGGTTCTCTGCTACTTCTGGTTTGCTTTTCTCTCTATGACTCATATTTTGGGGGTATTGTTGTTACTTAATGATTTATATTGTGTTGTGATATTCTGCAATATAGTATGCACAATAGGTAGACATATCAATTTGTACAAGAAACAAAAGATTAAACAAAACACTCTGCTTAGATAAGCTTATGCTATATGTAATGGTACTCTTGTGGAACTTTCTTTAACAGAGGATCATGTTCTTTGAATCCACATGCTCCCAGACTCAGAGAGGGTCCGGTGATGTCCACATTGGACACCAAACAAAAGATCTTTATTTTCTTTTCTCATGGAACTCACTCATTCCCCCCTTACTCAGGCAAGGGCTGGCCAAGTAGACTGTACTATTATACTCTATTATACTATTTTCCTGCAATTTCCAAATACATTTTATCCGAGGAAATATTTCACTCTTGGGACCAATGCTCCATCAATGCAAACTATAAAGACAGATAATAAAAAGGAACCATGTGAGAGACAGCAATAATGAGGGTGTGTGGGTGAAAGGGCCCATGTTTCGTGAGGGGTCTGGCCTCTTACGAATCAAAAGTCCAATATTCACAATACTTACATCACAGCAGTATTTCGTGGAAATCAAAAGGGATCAAAAGGAAAGCTAGTTTTTAAATGTTCCGAGGACAGTGTGACTTAATCGGGAGCATGCACAGCCAACAGCCCCCTGACAGCAGAGAAATAGAGGGCAGGGAGCCGAGTGTGACGGCATCTGGGTCCAGTGCACACACAGCTGAGGTCTGCAACCTGTCTCCCTGGACCCGCAGATACTCAGGTGAGGTGCTTCTTACAGGGTGCTGACACTCAGCTTAAACAGATCCATTAACCTCTGTGAAAGATTGGAACTAGGGAGTTCTGCTAACTAGTTAATAAACAGGGCATATAATTAGCAGATATGTTTTAAAAAAAATATATTGTCTGGGCTACTACAATGATGTATTGTGTTACATTTTTTCTTGTTTTTGTAACAATTTCCTTTGTACTCACCAATGTGTGATAAATAAAAATAGCCCACAATCTTTTGAAATTGCTCTTCATTACTGCTTAGCATGTGGTGGTAAGATAAAAACATCTGGGTTTTATCTAGAACGCTAATATATATATTTATAGGCAAAGCAGGTATCAGATTTTCTCACCAGTAGAACAAAAACATGCTACAAAAAGTAAGCATTGAAAGGTAAGCAAACTTGACTTTTTTTAAAATTAAATCTGTCCAAAACTTGCTTTTAGCATAAGTAGGGCTTGCCTAACCATTTTCTTAAGAGTAAAAAAAGTCTCTTTAGGGCCGCATGGTTCTTTAAATGATAGGACTCTGAATGACCCACCTGTGCTCATATAAAGACATCCTGAAGACATGCACTGGTTGTCACGCACAGCGTAAGGTAGAACCTGTAATCAGGTAGAGCAGCGTGTGCAAGTCCAATAGACAGGGAACCAGAGTCCAGTACAGAATCGCCAATGAGCAAGCCGAGGTCAGGAAGCCAGAAGTCAGGATCGTAGCAGGGTAAGCCGAGGTCAGGAAGCCAGAAGTCAGGATAAACGTGAGGAAAGCCAGAGTCAAACGCCAGGAATCAGTATCAGGAACAAGCCGAGTCGGTAACAGGAAAACAACAGGAACGCGTACTGAGATGACACTATGCAAGATAGGTACAACCATCAGAAGGCAAGGCTGGGAGGTTTCTGAGGCTCTTAAATAGGAAGAGGAAGTGCAGTCATCAATTAGCATTCTCCCGCCCCAAATTCAAAATGCCGTTACGTCACTTCCGGTCCGCGGCCATCTTGGGATTGGCGAGATCTCAAGTTTCTAAAAGGACCGGTAGTACCGGCTGGCGCCACTAGGTGGCGTGCGGAGGAGCGAGTACAGGCGGCAGGTCCGGACCAGGTTCCAGTAGGCAGCGGTGGCTGCCGTGTCGAGTTGCGGGGCCTTCCCCGTCCTCGCGGCGGCAGAAGCTGTCTTGCGGAGGAGGGAGGTCTCCCTCTCCTCCGCGGCGGTTGAAGCTGCTGTGGTAGGGCTCTCCCCCTTCTCCGCGGCGGCTGCGGCTGTCGTAAGGTCGGGGGTCTCCCCCTTCTCCGCGGCGGTAGCGGCTGCGGCAAGGTGGGGGGTCTCCCCCTCTTCCGTGGTGGCTGATGCTGCTGCGGTGAAGCCGGCGGCCTCCCTCTCTTCCGCGGCGGCGGAAGATCCGTGGACCCGGAGGAACCGGCAGCCAGGTACGTTACAGTACCCCCCCTCGAAGGGGCGCCCACCGGGCGACCCCTGGCAAGACCCACACGTCTCCTAGCGAGGAAGGCACGTACCAGACGGGGAGCGTTGAGACGAGCAGCGGGAACCCAGGAACGACTCTCCGGACCAAGACCTCTCCAGTGAATCAAATACTGCACACTCCCCTGCTGCCTGCGAGTAGCCAGAATCATCTGAGGACAACGCCGAAGGGAATCTGTTGCAGAGGTGCCCGCGGGTGGTGGTCTTATGGTAGTAAAGCGATTGCATACCAGAGGTTTCAGAAGGGAGACGTGGAAAACTCGAGGAATCCGAAGGGTTCGGGGTAACGAAAGTTCATAGGCTACCGGATTGACCCGGCGAATTACAGGAAAGGGACCAATGAAACGTGGAGCCAACTTCATAGATGGTACCCTTAGCTTGAGATATCTGGTGGATAACCAAACCCTCTCTCCAGGCAAATAAGCAGGGGCGTGAGAACGTTTCTTATTTGCTTGACGTTCTTGTCGCCTGCCCGCGAGTCGTAGTGTCTCCTGTACAGACGACCAAGTAGCCCGGATGGCAACCAGCCTTTCTTGTAAGGCCGGAACCGTAGAGACGGGAAATGCCCCAGGGAAAGGCTGAGGATGTAACCCGTATAGGCAGTAGAACGAGGATACCCCTGTAGACTCCTGCACGGAGTTGTTACGGGCAAATTCAGCAAAGGGTAGTAGATCCACCCAGTTGTCCTGATGATTGTTAATGAACAGGCGTAGATACTGCTCCAGATGCTGGTTAGCCCTTTCAGCTGCCCCGTTAGATTGGGGATGATACGCGGAAGAGAATGCCAGAGTAATGCCCAAGGCTTTGGTGAATTCACGCCAGAAGCGTGCTATGAACTGTGAGCCTCGGTCGGAAACAATCTCAGTAGGTAGTCCATGGAGCCGGACGATCTCGCGTATAAAGACATCAGCCAATGTAGCAGCAGAAGGTAATTTCTTCAATGGAATCATGTGAGCCATCTTGGAAAAACGATCCACCACCATGAGTATGACTGTATGCCCTCTGGAGTTCGGTAAGTCGACAATGAAATCCATCGCAATGTGTGTCCATGGTGCTGAGGGGAGTGGCAGAGGGTGGAGCATCCCGGCGGGCGCTCTCCTGGAGGATTTGTTAGCTGCGCACTTGGTACAGGATCGGACAAACGAAACAACGTCCTTGGCCCAACCTGGCCACCAAAAAGTTCTGGAAACGAGATCCCTTGTGCGTGCAACCCCCGGGTGTCCTGCCGTTCTGGAGCCATGGGATAAACGGAGAACTCGAGACCTGAAACGAACCGGAACGAACAGCTTGCCCGTAGGTAGAGATCCCGGAGCTTGTGACTGCAATCTGGCAATATGATCCACGAGAGGAGTAAGACAGGTAAGGTGGGTGGCAGCTAAGACCTTAGTTGCTGGTACAATATTCTCGGGTTCGTGATTCTCCTCCTCAGGACAGGTGTGCATCCGCGAGAGAGCGTCGGCCTTGGCATTCTTGGCCCCCGGACGGTAGGTCAAAACGAAGGGAAACCGGGACAGGAACAGAGACCACCTGGCTTGTCGAGGATTCAGACATTTCGCGGACTCTATATATTGTAAGTTCTTATGGTCCGTCAGGATCAAGGTTGGAACCTGTACACCCTCCAGAAGATGTCGCCATTCCTCTAAGGCCAAAATGACAGCCAAAAGTTCTTTGTTGCCGATATCATAGTTTCTCTCCGCAGGAGAAAATCTTCTAGAAAAGTAACCACACGGGTGTAGTGGCCCACTGTAAGAGGCTCGTTGAGAGAGAATAGCCCCTACCCCAGTCTCGGATGCATCTACCTCCAGGACAA
>VKOC01030616.1:0-11175 GCA_009364415.1 Spea multiplicata
GGCATTGTGCGTGAATCTGATTAGATGGTGCAGTCATTGGTATCTAGAAATGGGAGTAGAAAAAGGTCATTTAGTTGTTGAAAAGATAATAGAACAATGTGCATCCCTGTGTGTCCCAGCTCACACAGGAAGTGAAGTATTATGGGCAAACCAAAAACAGGAGAAATAAAGAAAAAGTGGGCATACCCACACACACCACGCAGGAGCAGTACAAAAATTAAACAAAACAAATGAAACCTTAAAACCGTAAGGAGTGCCATCATCGTCAGGTCTTCGGAGTACCGCAGACAAGACGTGTATACATGTGGATATAGAACGAACAGTTCAGAGTTCATGGAGAGTTGTGTGAAGCAGATGGAGTAGGTGAAGACGTCATCGTATCCAGGTGTAGCGCCGCTTCCTGGGGTGAGTCGCAGACCCAGGTCTTATCGTGGATTGTGAAGCGAAGTCTCGCCGGGTAAAGCATGGTGAATTTTATTTGACCCTCGATCAGCCGTTTGCAGATTGGAGCGAATTCGCGTCGCCTGGCCGCCACCATAGCCGAGTAATCCTGGAAAATTAGTATTTTGTAGGATTCAAATCGAAGATCAGGAACTTTGCGATAAGCTGTTAGTATTTTGATTTTGTCGACAAAGTTCAGCAGCTTAATAATGACAGATCTCGGACGGCTATTGTTTGTTGGTCTCTCAGGGCCCAAACGATGGGCACGTTCAATTTGAAGGGGTAAGCCGTTGTCTAAAGTCAGCTGCAGCACTTTCGGAAGCCAGTTCTGAAGTGTCACGAGTAGAGAGGACGGCTTGACAGATTCTGGGATACCCACAAATCTCAAATTGTTTCTTCTGCTTCTGTTTTCAAGATCATCCAACTTGTCAGTGAGTGTTTTAAGCTGGTGGGCCTGAGTAGATAGGTCAGTTTCCATTTTGGTAATGAGGTCTTCGCTGTCACTTTGTCGCTGTTCTAACGCGGTGAGTTGACTAGTGTGCTCTGTTATTTCTTGCCGTACAGTGAGTAAAGTTTCTTTGAGGTCTTGGAAACGCTGGTCCAGCATTGGCATCATGACATCAGAAACTGCCTTCACCAGTGCCAGAGCCTGAGGAGGGGTAGCGCTGTCCTCTGGGTCCTCCCCAAAGAAGGCAGCTTTAGGAGAAAGAGACTGCGAGTCTTCACTTGTCGGTTGGGATGATTGCAGTTTTGTTAAACGCTTTTTTTGAGATGATTTGCCGGGTGTTTTACCCGAAGAGTTGAGGAATTTATCCATCTTTACGTGGTTGCCGTTAGCTTTGTCACCTCTCCTTGTCTGGTTTTCACGAGCAGTATAGTGATTATATGCAGAAAAGAACAGGTATTGTAATAGGTGATGACGCTATGGCACAAAAAGAGTGGAGACAATAAAATTTGCTAGGAAGAATATTGCCAATAAGGTATTTTAGTTGCAAGGTGGAAGTTGGAGAGCGTCATGCACGATGCGCTGTTGCTCACGGTGCTGTCAGTAAATAAATCAGGCTTGAAATGATAATATGTAGAAAAGTGGAAAAAAAAAAAAAAAATTTAAATAAAATTCTTTTTTTTTTTACTGAGCCACGCTTTGTCGTGGAAGTAAGGCTCCGATATATAACAGGTGTTCAGCACAGGTGCTAGAGAGATTTGTGTAGTAGAATTCAAATATTTAACATATAGTAGCGGCCCAGAGCAGAGATCTTATATTTTAGGGCCAAAACGCCCAAATCGTTGCCAAAGTCAATAAGCCGTTGACGTGTAAAGGGTAGTTTGAATGTTTGAGTTTGGCACTTAAAGATAACGGTGATAAAGTAAAAAATTTGTAGAATGAAGACAGATATGAGCCTCATGCAATGTGTTATATTTCAAAACAATGGAGCCGTTAGGCGGACCGGGCCCAGTAAAACAACTTGAAAAATACGTATAATGAACTATTACTGATAGCTCATCAATAGATAGGTAAAAGCCGTTTTCCTGCACAGTGAGCAGTCACTGTGGAAATATATATGCTGTGGTGGTATACAGGCCTGAATGGTGTGATGATGAGCCCAGGGTCTTATAGTGGGCAGCGGCCACGCGGTGCTCCAGGAAAAGTGATGGACGGCACTTCTTCCACCGTCTGTAGTGTGGATGGTGGTACCGGTGAGCTCAGGGGATGATAGCCGATCGACCCCGGCTCCAACTTCGCCTGAACGAGGCCTCGGTGTGGCAGAAAGCTGGCCGCGTGGTCGGCGAGGTAGGCCTCAACTGCCGGGCTCCCGGCCGGCAGCCCCCCGCTCTTTCCCCTCCGCACCAAAACGTTGGCCGGATTGCGGAGAGTGTCTACCGCCTCCCTGCACTCTCAGGGAGTGTGGATGGCGCTTGGCAAGGGTGATGCACCCCGGATTGAAGCGCGGGGGAGCCCTTCCACCTCGCTGCCTCCAGGTATGGCCGCCGACCGGAAGTCCTCAAAGTGGTCCAAATGTTTAGACAGAAAATGTGTTGACGGGTTAGGTGGGAAGGGTTTACAATGTGTGACACCAAAGCAGTCCTTTATGCACAGATAATGTGCCAAAATGTATGGGTCCCTGGGGTGGAGCATTTGGAGAACAGGGTGAGCCAATGCTCCAACTTCAGTATTGCAGCAGACTGGATCCCAAATCTGGGTTTGCTGAATCCAGTCCAGAACTTTGATGAAGCCTATATCAGGCACAGGTGCTGGGCATTAATGACCGTCAGGGTTTGTCACGAGTGCTATTATGTAAGGCACCTAGACCCAGAAATTTGAATCATGGGTCAGAAACCAACAGAAATGCTGTATTGTTTCCACTACTTATCGTCAAAAGCTAATTTAATAGTGAAGAGAGGGTTTTTGATACCTTTCAATGAGGGTTTTTTAAGCCTGTTCATTGTGTTGAACCAGAAAAAATAATTGGGTTGCCAGTGAGATTTCTTGCCTTGTCTCATAGTCAAGTTCTTTGTACACAACCCCCCCCACACACATTTGATAATGCCAGACAATCTTGTCTGCAGCTGCAGATATCAAAAAGATCAAATGTAGAGAGGCTTTAGTTTTCAGACACTAAGACATGACAAAGAACTGTGCAGGTCTTCTGAAAAAAAATATTTAACATATAATGCCCAGGATGATGAACTGTAAAAGTAAAGACTAAGGCCCCAGAGAAAAAGGACGATTCCTCTAGAAAGAGTTAAGTGGTAGTTTGGTCAGTTTGTTTTGATGGAATAGTTGTTTTAAATGGTACTTTGTAGACTTGTGCACAGCAAGCAAAATCGATTCGTACAACATTTTTGTTTTGTTTTTGCTGCATTTGTTTTTGGGCAACACATTTTGTTTCGGGGGGTGTTCCCAAAAGGGGAGGTCGCTGACACCATCTGGACTCCCCCTTCTCCTACAACAGCACCATCTCAAGGTTAAGGAAGAGGTCCACACTTGGTTTTACACTGCAGGACCACCACTACCAGCACTGAACTAATGGTTACACAAGGCTCTGGTAGGCCCTGGGCAAACAATATAATAGTGGGCCCCCCTCCTGCCCTGTAGTGGGGAGTACAGGGGCTGTAGATGGGGGACAGGGCTTGTAGTGGGGGGACAGGCAGGGGCTTGTAGTGGAGGGCCTCTATTCCCCCTACTATAGTCACACACACCCCCCCCCGCTGTGAGGGGACAGGTGCTGTAGAGGGGGGGATAGGTGGTGTTGCTGTATGGGGGATAAAGGATATAGTGGGGAAAAGGGGATGAGGGCCACGTTTTTTTTCTGCCATTCAGGGACACACTATGAAGCAGATGAGATTACACAAACAAGGTATAATATATATATATAAATATATATATATATATTTATATCATGATCACAGGTCAATACACAAAAATACATTTATGTCTATGTATTATATATATAATATATATTATATATAATATACATGTATGTATTTTTATATATATGTCACATACACCCTGATTCACATATACTATTATATATTGATTATTAAGAAGCCTTGGAAACCATGTTGATTTTAGATTTTATTTCAAGACACGGAGGCTTCATATTGTGCATTAACCCTTTCTTTACTCCCAACAGCAGCAAAGAAAACATATACATTTGGTAAAAAAAATAATGAACAATAAAGTACAGCATAGCTCCTCCCACAGCATCTCCATAGCCATATAAAGGGATAGCACTGCCCACAATCTCCCTCTTTCTTTGCTGCTCCCATACAGCAGATAAGTACCTTTTCGTGTTTCACTTATTGATATTGTTTTACTATTTGTCTTATTCTTCCGACCGCGGGGTTCCACAACCCATTCCGCGGTCTGTATGCTCTATATATATTTGCCTGTTTTGTGTTTTATTTATTAAATTATATTGTTTGATTGATTTTCTTTCGTTAGGACCGCGGGGTTCCCCTCCCCCCCTCCTCCGCGGTCCGTCTCCCTGGTGTATTTGTTTGATTCTTAGTCGGCGTTTTTACATTTGCTCCGGCGTCTCTCTTACCTGTATTTCGGGTATCTGCTCCCTGGTGCTCCTCTCGTAGCTCTTTTTTCGCCGTTTTACTCCTCCGGCGTCCATCGTGTTTGGTGGTCTCGCGTCGCAGGCGTCATTGTCTGCTCGCGCGGCTGCTCGTCTGCCGAGACTCCTCCCCTTTCACGTTCGCGGGCATTCTGTCCATGTCCCTCGTGTGAGATAGGAGCCTCGGAGCGAGTTTACTTGTTCTCTGTGCCGGTTCAGCCGTTCGATTTTCTTCGTTTACAGGTTTTTCTTCTACTTTTCGGTTTCCGATTTCGGTCTGTGTTTCTCTTTCCTTAAAGGGGCATATCCCTATATATTTGTGTAGCTTAAACGACAGCTATATATATATTCTCAGTATGGCTGGCCGCCATTCTCCCTCTGGGGATTTATCTGCTGAGGATCCCTCTGTCAATGAGGGTCATAATCCTGATCCTGCTGTTTTTGATCCTTTACAAGAATTAAATAATTCGGTCTCCCTGGCCATAGCCTCTGCCATGTCTTCCATGACATCGGCCCTATCTGCATCCTTGACCCAGGCCATTCAGAAATCTCTACCTGGACCTTCTCAGGTTCCAGAACCCCCTTCTGATTCTGTATCTAAGCCACCTGGGGGTAAGAAGGCCTCATTTAAAACACACCATGTTAGTGTTTCTACCTCCAGAACCATTATGAAAGATGATGTTAATGCCATCACTGAATGCGTTCCTCCTAAACGCAAGCGAGCCCCCACCCGCCGGGCAGAACAGGCGAGGAAGTGGAAATGTGCCAGAGCACAATCATCTAGTTCGTCCAATTCGGACGCTGATTCCCTTGAGGAGGTTTGGGATTCATCTGTCTCTAACTCTGATATAGAGGAACAGATGTTTACTGATTCGGGTCACCCCTCTGAGGTCGCCGCGCAGGCAGGGACTTCTCAGGCTAACCAACCGCCTAAATCCTCAGACTCTGCGGTCCTAGACCAATTTGGGGAGCCTTTTTTCGATCCTGAGGAGCTCCACCACCCTAGGTCGGCTGAGTGGTTGCCTTCCGATCATGTGGCCCGTTATTTGCAAGCCAGGGTTCGTAAACCCCTGAGTAAGAGCTCGCGCAGCAAACTTCGCGCAGAATGTCCCCGGCCTATCGTTCCGGGTAAGGTTTGCGAGACCCCGGTTGTGGACCCTAAGATGGTCCAGTTCCTGGCCAAAACAGGCTGGAACCCCCGCAAGGGCCTGGAGTCCGCCCTCAAGGCCACACAAGACAAACTTCTCGACATTTTTGGTCCCCTAACAAAAATGTTTCAAATTATTGAAGATTGGGTAGATTCCGGTTCCCCTCCTGACCCCAATGTCCTTAGGGGTTGGATGCAGCGCGCCATCTGCATTGCCGGCAATACCAATACTGCTCTATCTATAGAGCGGCGCAAAGCCATTTTATTCAAGATCGAGCCTAAATTGGCAAATCTGGCGCTCACCGAGATGGGTAGCGACGCCCAAGGATTGTTATTCGGAGATTCCTTTATTAAGGATCTCGGCCGCTTCGTGGGGGCCTTTACCGCCTTGGACAAGGCGCAGTCCTCTATGAGGAAAGTGTTTCACCCTCGGGTCTCTCCCAGGGTCGGCAGAGGAAGGAGCCGTCTGTCCGGCCGTGCTTTCCAGGGTTCCTCTCGTTCAACCCGAGGCTCCTACTCACAGTTCCACTTCCAGCGTCCCCCCCTCCAGGATGCCTATTCCTCCAGGCAGCCGTTCTTCCCTCAGCGAGGCCGCCCATGGCGGGCAAGAGGACAGCGGGGATCCCAACTCTCTCGCCGGCTTACCGGTAAGTCTTCCTCCATCTTACCTTTCTTCCCAGTATCCTGTAGGGGGCAGACTCACCCATTTTTTCCACGCCTGGCAGTCAATAACATCCGACGCATGGATTCTTCAAACGGTAGGCGGTTATGTCATAGAGCTGGTTTGTTCCCCTCCTCCATCCCTCCCTTCCCCCGCCCTTCCATTTTTCACAGCGCGACGCAGCTCTGGTGGATGCCGAACTTTCCTCACTGGCGGAGAAACAGGCGATAGAGCGGGTTCCTCCGAACACTCCGGGTTTCTTCAGCAATATTTTCCTGGTTCACAAGAAGGGGGGTGGCCTTCGTCCAGTCATCAACCTTCGTCACCTCAATTGCTACGTCCGCTACCGTCATTTCAAGATGGAGGGGATCCATCTCTTGCGGGACCTCCTCTTGACAAACGACTGGATGGTCAAGATCGATTTCAAAGATGCCTATCTCACGGTTCCAGTAGCGCTGGAGTCCAGGTACCTTCTTCATTTCCGGTGGCGCAACATATCCTGGCGTTTCACCTGCCTGCCATTCGGGCTCTCCTCAGCGCCATGGTGTTTCACCAAGCTGCTCAAGCCAGTGGTCGCTCTCCTGCGCTCCCGTGGCGTCCGCATGATCATTTATTTAGACGATATGCTTATCATGGCTCAAGACAGGGACGTGTTACTCCTCCACGCCCAGTGGACACTGGACCTGGTTCATCACCTCGGCTTCCTCGTCAACATGGAGAAATCCCACCTGCTCCCATCCAGACGTTTGGAATTCCTCGGGTTCGTCGTCGACTCCGCAGCAAGTGTCCTTCGTCTTCCCTCTTCCAAGATTCACTCTATCAAGAAGGAACTACGGAGAGTTCTTCATCTCCGAGTGATCTCGTTGCGTCACCTGGCTCGTATTATCGGCCTTTTGGCTGCCTCCATCCAGGCGATCTTCCCAGCCCCGCTTCATTACAGGGCCCTCCAACGCCTCAAGATTCACCACCTTCGCCAGGGAGCCTCCTATGCGGATCTTGTCACTTTGGACGATCTTACCTTGGCGGAGCTTCGCTGGTGGCTGGACAACATGTCGGCGTGGAATGGCAGGGCGATCTTCGGTGTGACGCCGGACCTCTCCATAGATTCCGATGCCAGTCTTCACGGTTGGGGTGCGAGGTGCGGCGACGTGTCCACGGGGGGTCCTTGGTCCTTAGCAGAGTCAGGACTTCATATCAATTGCTTAGAGCTTCTGGCGGGATCTTTTGCCATCAAGAGTTTTTCCAAGGATTGCATCAATTCGTGCATCAGACTCCGGATGGACAATGTCTCTGCAGTGCGTTACGTCAATTGCTTGGGAGGCACTCAGTCGGCCGTGCTGGCGAATCTAGCCAAGGACCTCTGGTCCTTTTGTCTGGAGAACAACATCATGGTGCAGGCGGAGTACATCCCCGGTCTTTCCAACACGGTAGCGGATTGGAATTCGCGCTACCTTTCGGATGCCAGCGATTGGACCCTAGCGAGATGTGTCTTCTCATCTATTATGGATCTGTGGGGTCCGCTCCACATAGATCTATTCGCTTCGCGTTTGAATTCTCGTCTCCCTTTATTTTACAGTTGGCGCCCAGACCCAGACGCTCTGGCTGTGGACGCTTTTCTTCAAGACTGGACGGGAGGCCGACACTATGCTTTCCCTCCGTTTGCAATGATTCCCAGGACGCTTCTCCAGATCCGCCGTCAACAGGTCTCCGTGGTCCTTGTGGTTCTCTTTTGGACGTCCCAGCCGTGGTTTCCCAGCCTTCTCGATTTATTGGTCGCGATTCCTCGGCTGCTTCATTCTCCGGTCCCTCTCCTTCTGGGTCCCTCCGGGGAACTGCACCCTCTTGTTCAGGATGACAGCCTTTCGCTCCTGGCATGTTTGGTTTCCGGGAGTCCGGGGCTGCCTCAGGCCTTTCGGTCTCGGCTCAACGACTCCTGGCGGGAGCGTGGGCTCCAGGCACCCACAAGTCTTACCGTGCAGCCTGGCAAGCTTGGGTTTCTTGGTGCGTGGAACGGAACTTGGATTCCTTTTCAGCCCCTCTGACCTCTATTATCCTTTTCCTCACTCACCTTTTCGACCTGGGACGCGCTTATCGTACCATCAATCTTTATCGGTCTGCCATTTCCGCAGCCCATCTAGGTTTTGATGGAGTTCCTGTCGGTAAGCATCCGGTCATCTGTCGCCTCCTTAAAGGGATCCGTCTTTCCAGGCCTCCTCGCCCTCGATACTCCTCCACTTGGGACGTTTCGGTGGTCCTCAACTTGTTCCTATCTTGGCCTCCAAACTCTGAGCTCTCTTTGAAGCAGTTGTCGGCTAAATTGGCTATGTTGCTCTGCCTTATTTCCTGCAAGCGTGTCTCGGACGTGCGGGCTCTTGATTGGAACGCCAGGTCCTTCGTCCCGGAGGGGGTTCGCTTCGATATCTCTCGGCGCACTAAGACGTCGATCCGGTTCGTTACTTATCCGGCTTTCCCGGCTAATGTGGTTTTGTGTCCGGTCGCTTGCCTCCGGGAATATGAAGCTCGTACTTTGAGTTTTCGGTCCGAGGTTTTTCCCCATTTGTTTCTCTCTTTCCGTTCTCCTCATACGCCCGTCTCGTCTACGACCCTCTCGCGCTGGATCCGCTGGGTGATGTCCCTGGCGGGGCTCGATGTTTCCAGGTTCGGCGCTCATTCTACTAGAGGCGCGGCGGCGTCTAACACTCTGGCACTGGGGGGCGTTTAGAGGATGTTCTCCGCGCTGCGGATTGGTCACGTGAGTCCACTTTTCGGGAATTTTATTTTAAACCTATTGAACATGTGTTTTCCCAGGTGGTGTCTTAGCTTTAAACTTGCACAATATGAAGCCTCCGTGTCTTGAAATAAAATTATAGGATTTTACTAAAACATGACGTAAAGTCATGATTTTATGAAAGACACGGAGGCGAATATTGTCCCACCCTTTACTCTTTTTCCCTCCCGTTTTTTGGTGTTTTGTTTCGTTCTGAATTCCCTAAATCTCAGGTCTGGGTCGTTCCTTTGTGATTTATGTTATCATTTCTTTTGTGTTTTTGTGATTTCTTCACTCGTGGTTACGTACGTTGTTCCTTCGGGATCTGTTTATGGTGTTTTATTGTCGATCAGATTTTCCTGGACTAATTGGTTCCACATTCTGTTTCTCTTTTCTTTAGGTTGATTTCTTTGCCCTTGTTTGGGAATCTACGTTTCTGATGTGGAGTCGTTCTCGTTACCAGGGAGTTTGACGTTCTTCGGTTGAGTGCCTTGTTTTTCTTCGTTGGACTCGCCATGTTTCTCCGGTTTTGGGCGATGGTCTTTGTTCGCAGCCAAGAAAGAGGAAGATTGTGGGCAGTGCTATCCCTTTATATGGCTATGGAGATGCTGTGGGAGGAGCTATGCTGTACTTTATTGTTCATTATTTTTTTTACCAAATGTATATGTTTTCTTTGCTGCTGTTGGGAGTAAAGAAAGGGTTAATGCACAATATTCGCCTCCGTGTCTTTCATAAAATCATGACTTTACGTCATGTTTTAGTAAAATCCTATAATTTAATAATATACATACACCCATTACAGACATGAGTAGATATCGAATGCTAACCCCTCTAATACCAGGCATGAGTAGATTCAGAGAATTAACTCCTCTACAACCTGACATTACACACACAGTCACACAAACAGACAAGCACAGTGACAAACAAACACAGTGACAAAGTCACAAAGACAAATACAGTCACACAAACAAACACTGTGACAAACTGACAAAATCAGTAGAGGCTTCTGAACTCTCAGGCAATCAGGAGAGTTGAGAAGTCTCTCCTGATTGGCTGAAACCTCCTTCACTCAGACTCCTCATTCCGGGACATTGCGGGACTGTCCCTGCAATCCGGGACATGTGTTCACCCTAGCCCCAACCTGGCAGTATGACCCTCAGTGGGCCCTCGAAGGTTAAAGTACCCTGGGCAAATGCCCCCTTTGCCAGCAGTATGGGACTCAGTTTCTCCAAAAATCGAACCAGTTTGATTATTTAATATGGCATCAGTAGTAGTAGTAACAGGGCACTGTTAGTCAGGCACATATTGCACATGTTGCACATATCCAGACCCACCATACAGGATACTGAATTTCCCCCGAAATTAGAAAAGTATTTATCCCTTGGAGTAAGGAACACAAACAAATTAAAATTATATATTTTTAACTCACACATTTTGCTCATATAGATAACCTTTTTTTCTAGCACAAGGACAAACCAAAAACTTCAAAAGTCAAAACTCTTTGTTCAAACTGTAACAACATCAACAAGGCCGACTTCTGATGTTATTTGTTATATTATATATAGCTAACATAACTTGGCACATTCTGGGGCAACAGTTTTTTTTAATCAGATTTAGCGATACAAAAATTATATTAATTATCTTGTTATCACGGTACCAGTCAGGCAGGGGAGGGCTGGCAGCCTAAGGCCTGGGGGGCAAGTCTAGTCAAGTGGCCCATTGCACCACCAAAGCGACTGCGAGCGACATTCGAAGTGGCCATTGTGCAGCAGTCAGGCCACCGGCGCCTAATGCACACACCGCGTCTCCCAATGGCTGTGCCTCAGCTTTTCGTCCCATGTCTTAAAAGGGGTGGGATGAAGAGCTGAGGCATGGCCATTGGGCCTGACTGCCACACAACGCAGGGGTGTACCTGTAGCAGATACTGTGTGTGGCACCCCCCCCACACACACACACACTTTAAAACTGCATAGTTTCTATGGTTATAGGGGTACAGCATAACTGTTATCATTCTATACTTAGGGATTACACTGTACCGCTGTCAATGTGTGTCTATACATTGAGCCAGACACTGACAATACTGCAGTACAACCCC
>VKOC01030617.1:0-15876 GCA_009364415.1 Spea multiplicata
CCCAAATGGGATATGGGCCCAGGAAACCAATTTCTGAAAATTCCAAATGTGAAAACGAAAATGCGCATGTTCCAGTTTTGCCCTCATAGCTTCCTCAAAAAATGCATGAACCATGCATGTGAGGCCTTGTTGGAACCGGTGGATGTTGGTGAACACAATTTGGTGTTTTTTTCTGCAGTTGCACATATTCTATACAAAATATAATAAAAAATCTAAAGCAACATTGCAACATATGCAAAAAAAACAAAAAAATATAAAAATACCTCAAAATTTGGCAGCAATTGGCGATAAAATCCCTGTTTGAAAAGTGTCAAAATTACCCTAGTTGTACACCTTGACTTATCTACTGTTCATAAACATATAATTTTGGGGGGATAATCAGTATCTGTGAGAACTATTGTAGTTATTAGACTACCATGCCAAATTACATTTCAAAAACGTGATGCATGCCTTGCAATATTTGCCCTATACTGGTCAAAATAGATAAAAATCCTGGCCATGTTGGGTGGTTTCCAAATCAGGACAAGTTAATGAATATATTTGGGATAATTTTTTCCCATTGGTTCAATGTGTGTACAATTTGTATGTATACAAAACTGTAAAAAATGCGTTTTTTTCATTTTTTCCCCACTTTTCCCAGTTTTTTTCAAATAAAACAATGTACTACCCAGCTTAATATGGTATCAAATGAAAGCCCTACTTGTGCTGAAAAAAACAATATATGATTTGTGTGGGTGCACTAGTTGATAAGAGAGAAATTACAGTTGAAGAAAGACATGTAAAAAACAGCTCCGGTCCTTTAGCGACACCCTAGCTTAAAAATCCCGGTCCTGAAGGGGTTAAAATATGTCCCAGGGAAATATGTTGTTTGTTTATGAACTGCACTACTGGCAGTTTGCAAAACATGGTAAGGGTCCCTGGGGCGGAGCATCTGGAAGAGCAGGGTGGGCCAGTGCTCCAACAGCACTAATTGCTGTTTAGATCCAGTCCAGAGCCTGCATTCTGGACAGGGGCTCAACAGGTGAGGACTAAGTAGCAGCTCACCTGTGGCTGATTAATTAGCAGGCAGAAGGTTAAAGGGATTGAGCCTGATTCAGAGGGGAGGCCATTGTTATTCCAGCTGGGAGAGCTGAGGAACTGAGGAGTGGGTTCTCTCTGAAAAGCCATTTTGATGGTAACTTGTGACTTGTTGGAAGGTGAATGTTTTGAGCTGTTTTGTACTAAGCAAGTGCTCAAGCAAACAAATAACTGCTGCTGTTTATTCCTGTAAAATAAACATTGAAACTGAGCTGGATGTGTCCTGGGCTTCATTTACCCTAGAAGACTGTGGTAACAACCAAGATCCTTGACAAGAATCCCAAGGAAAAGGGAGGCTTGTCACAGTAGATATAAATTATGCTTGCTCTGATTCATAAGTATTTTATGAATTTGGGATTAGATTTCTACTATAATGTTTTTGATAGGTATCTTATGAATTTAAGATCAGATATTTATTATAATACTAACTACGTATCATTTCCACAATATCAAATCAATTTTTATTTTTTTTTCTCTCGAGATGCACTTTGCCAACATTTTTATGTGACTATAAAATACTTTTCAAAAATGATATCTACTACAAGAAATTAACAATAATGATGGTGGAGTCACAAATTACCATATAATACTTTTAGATAAGACACTTACGGTATATATGTAATACTGAATGCTTTTGAACAATGTTTTGATGCAGATATAAATTATGTTTTGCACTTATTTGATTGTTTCGTTTTCCCTCTTCCTATATTAAGAAGAACTCTAACAATATCCCGATGGGGTCACAAATTATCATAATATTTTTAGATAAGACACTTACACAATCTAACATTAAATACACTTTAATAATGTTTTGAGGTAGATATAAACTACGCTTACACGATCAGCCTTACTAAAGTATGGTTAAATGTTTTTCAGCTAATGTCCAGGGCCTAAATTCACCGATAAAAAGAAAACGAGTGGATGACTTTCTGAGGCATGAGAAAGTATATATAGCTCTACTCCAAGAAACTCATTGGAGAAGAATTGATAAGACCAGATGGGGGGTAAATATTTTTCTAAGGTTTCTGATTCATCTTTAGAAGACAAAAAAGAGGTGTGGCTATAGCCTTTTCATGTAGAGTAAAAGTAGAGACCAAATTTATTGATCTGGATTTTGACGGACGGTTCTTGATTTGGGTTGGAACATTAAATGATGAGAAATACACTTTGGTAAATGTATACTGTCCCAACACAGAACTGATTGGTGCCCTCTCCAAACTATTAGATCAAGTTGAGAAGGTTAAACACCCTGTTCTTTTGATCTCTGGTGATTTTAATTGTATCCAAGACTTGGAATTAGACAAAAAAGTGCCCCCCCATAAGGCTCTCCAAATTTAATAAGAATTTCAAGAGTTTTCAGAAATACCATTCAGAGAGCAAATCTCTATGATATTTGGACAGTTATACACCCTGCAGAAAAAGATTATTCCCACTTCACCAAACCTATTCGAGAATAGCACCAAAAGGTAAAAAATAAACACCAGATAGTGAGTCAAAAAGTTAAGAATGAGTAAAAATACTTCCCAAAATACTGCAGCAGCCGAAAAACCACTCCTATCAGTGTTCAACAGAAAAAAAACACGGATATAGGGGCGCATGTACATGCAGGGAAAAAAATAAAAAGATAATAGTATTGTCAAACAAATAATGTAGTGTAGATGTGTAGTGGGTGCACTCACAAGATACAGATGGTATACAGGCTCTTCAGAATAAAATGTAGAAAATCCAAAACGAACTGCTAGTGTTAGGTAGTCCCCAGGTAAGTCTGGGGGATTTACCTGAGGACTACCTAACACTAGCAGTTCGTTTTGGATTTTCTACTTTTATGTCCGGACTTTTTGAGTTGAAGTGCCTGGTAAAATCTACTATCCTGTAAGTGTATTCTAAATTCCTTATAACACTGCAGGAAGATACTGCACCATTGGCCTTTTTCTCTTTTGTATTCATTTTAGAAATAGAAGGGCCTGTATACCATCTGTATCTTGTGAGTGCACCCACTACACATCTACACTACATTATTTGTTTGACAATATTGCACTATTATCTTTTTATTTTTGTCCCTACATGTACATGCGCCCCTATATCCGTGTTTTGTTCTATTCGAGAATAGACCTGATCTTTGGAAAACAGTCCCTGATACCATTAACTAAACACATTTCTATCAAAGACAACATATGTTCTGACCATAGCTTGCTGATTTTAGAATTGAAAGATAAGATAGTCAGACCTAGTACATTCTCTTGGTGCTTAGATGATTTCCTACTGTATTCTAAGGATAATAAAGAAATTATCTCTAAGATGACAAAATTTTTCTTCTTAGAAAACAAGCCAGGAGATACAACTCTGTCTAACAGATGGAATGCCTATAAAGCAGTCATGAGAGGCCATTTTTTTAAGATTAAAAAAATAAATAAGGCTAATCAGGCTAAAACCAGGTCTGACTTATATATTTCTCTTTATAAATCTATTAACCAAATTGAATTGGAGAGAACCTTAAAAAATATGGAAAAATAGAGAATTTGATTCTCTCATGAAAATAATAGATCAGATAAACTAATGACAAACCAATTTAAAAGAAATCGGGCCAACAATAGAATAGATTAGATAGTAAGCGGAAATAAAGTATATAGATCCCCGGATGAGATCGCAAAAGCTTTTCGAGATTACTATAAGAAACTATATTCCTTACCTAAAAACCCTACGGAAGAAAACATAACAGAATATCTACGTGAAACCGCTATTCCAACTCTCTCTGAGAAACAGAGGTATAATTTAAACAGACCTTTAGAGCAAATAGAATTAATCAAAGCTATAGACAATTTAGTAAAACATAAATTTTTTCTATAAAGTTTTTAAATCTGACATAATAGACTATCTCCTAGACACTTTTGGAGAGATTGCTCAAACAGGTTATTGTCCCAACGAGATGCTACAGGCTAATATCATACCCATATTGAAACAAGCCAAATCCCCAGAACAAGTCACAAACTATAGACCAATCTCGTTGATTAACGTGGATGTGAAATCATATTCATCTATTCTGGCAGAAAGATTGAAAAAGGCTCTCAATGAAATTATTCATATATACCAGATTGGCTTTGTTCCAGGAAGAGATTGCAGTAATAATAGCAGACATCTAATAGATACCTTAGATTATGCGGAAAGAAATAATCTCCCCCTGGTGACTTTGTCACTTGACGCAGAAAAGGCGTTTTATAGAGTTGGTTGGAATTATATGAGTAGAGTACTGACTTCATTTGGAATAACAGATTGGTTCCATGGTGCAATTATGGTGTTATACACTGCTCCAACTGCCAGAACTAATATATATTCTAATTGGTTCAATCTTCAAAATAAAACCAGGCAGGGATGCCCTCTTTCTCCTATCCTATACATTTTATCTTTGGAGCCATTTGCTATCAATATCAGAAATAATAAAAATATTAAGGGGCTTCATTTGAGAAATGGGGACTTAAAGGTTGGTCTATATGCAGATGACGTTATAGTCACCTTGACAAATCCTCTGGTTTCCATGAAAGCTTTTATGCAAGAAGTTAATAGATATAGATATGTCTCCATCTATAAATTAAATTTGAACAAGACTGTTGCTCACTTTATTAATATTGATAAACAGAAGGCAGAAACAATTCAACAAAATTTCCAAGTCACCAAAGCTAGAGGAGAATATTCATACCTTGGTATTCAAATTCCCAGACAAATTAACACAATTATGGAGATTAATTTCTTACACTTGTTAAAACAAACTAACAAACATCTCAAAGAGTGGAAACACCTTGAATTCACATGGTGGGGTCGCATCAACATTATTGAATCTTATATTTTACCTAAATGGATATATCTTTTTCGAATGATACCACTGTCCATCCCTCCTAGCTGGTTAGCAATACTCCAAACTAGATTCCAAAATTTTGTTTGGAAGGGTAGCAGGCCAAGGATTAACAAAAATATATTAAGACTTAAAACTGCTAAGGGAGGTACAGGCTTCCCATTGATAAAACAATACTATGAGGCTAGCCTATTGCTACATATAGCTAAGACTCAATCAGATATTTATTCAAAACAAGGATGGTTAAAAATTGAATCTGAGGCCTGTGAGATGAAGAACTTAAACTCCATCATATGGTCAATCAAGTCTTCTGATACACTAAAGAGAAAAACATGATTCTCTGTAAAATAACTCCAGTATGGTACGCATTCAAGAATAAGATTGGTCTTAAGGATAAACTAATTAAGTCTTTGAAAATACAACTACTGGAATCTGTAATTGAAGATGGAACAAGTTGGTATTACTTTTTTGGATGATCTAATAATAGAGGGGAAGATTAGACCCTTTACTATTCTAAATTAACAATATAACCTTCCAGCAATATTTTTAAATATTTTAGGGTAAAAGATTGTTTAAAAAATCAGTTGGATTCCTTTGGGGGAGAACTGAAAGATGAAAATCTCTAAAATATTCGAAATCCCCGATATTAAAAAGACATATGCTAAATGTGTTAAATGTATTACTTTAAAAGATCTCTCATCCTCACCAAATATTAATATTTTGAAGTGGGAAAAAGATTCGATATCATTAGAAGAATGGCATATTTCATTCATCAAACTTATAAAGTGGGTTCACGATTTATCTCTAATAAAAGCACGTTATAAAGTCATTAACAGATGGTATTATGTTCCTGGTGTCTTAGTCCGGATGTTTCCTCACATAAATAATACTTGTTGGCATTGTGAGAAATCTTGTGGCTCATACCTTCATATTTGCAAAAAACTTCTAAAATTTTGTTTTATAGACTTTCTGAAGAGTGTAGCTAATATTATCATACCTAGAACCCCTATATCAGCTCTTCTACATTTGTCCTGGCCTACCATGTCCCAATCAAAAATGGCCCTCGCAATAAAAAATTATTGCTAGAAAGTGGAAACAAAACAGAGATTTTGAATGGATTAAATTTTAAAAACAATGGAACTAGGGGTCTGCAGGAACAATTCCTTATCACCAAAAAACATCAGATTTGGGAGAGCTGTCTGACTGTGATATCAATTTAACAATTTTGATCTTTTTACTACTTCTCTTGGCCCCTGGACTATATATAGGCTGAGGTGTTTCTCCCCATAGAAAGAAAGCCCTGGATAAGATAGTATAAGAGGAAGGGCGCCATGATCAGGCCTGAAGTTTAGTATCGGACGCAGGCTGCCCTTTGGGTGACCCCAGATGGGAGGGGGAGTTATTTTTTCCTTTACTTGACCCTAGGAGGACAGTGTGGATGACAACAAGGGTGGAGTCAGATTCTCGATAGTTGTACGTACGGTAGCAACAGAGGTAGATAAAACAAATAAGGCTATATATACAACTGTTGCCTGAGGGTGATGTGCAGTTTTTAACAAACTTATAGGAAGCCGAGAAGGTCTGTTTAGGGAAAAATTCCCACCGTCCCTCCCCAAAGATTTTTTTTTTTTTTAAAAACAAACTGTTTACATTATCTTTGATGTTTTAGTATGTTGGCGTGCTTATTGGAAATTATTGGACAGTTTGTTGTTCAAGTTGGTTGTATATTGCGGGATACCCATCTCAGGTATGGGTCCGCATTGGTTCAAGTGTACGGCGTGGGTCTTTCCTGCGAGCAGGGTCCCAAGGGGAAGCTGTTTGGTAGTACTGACAAAGCCCACCTGCTGGTGCAGTTTACGGCTGGTGGGAGGAGCGCAGTACATGGTAACAAAGTGAATGGTGTTCCTCAAGTGGGACTGTTTATTGTTGATTAAGCAAATGCGGGGCTCAATGATGTTTAGAAGAAATAGCCCCGTGGTGTACTTGTTGTAAACATGTTAATGTATTTATACAATTGTTACATTGTTTGATATTCAATAAAGGTGTGTCACAGTTTGTTGCTGAAAATAAAATAAACGCTGTGGCCTTCACACATTCCAAAAGAAAAGTTGTTATGGTCGTTTTTTTTTGATGAATTAAGAAAATGTATGCGTGTGTATGGGTGTGAGCTCTGAGTCGTACCAATAAGCAGTGCCTGGATCAAGAAAGTTTCTATGACCATCGGGTAAGACGTTATTTATTCTTTTCCATCATTGTAATTTCTACTACAAGGGTATGGAGAAGTGATGTTAGGTCAAGTGTTGTTTCACTGCTTTTAAGATCAAGACCTTTATACATTTAATATTTTATATTGTATATTTGGGACCACTTCCTCTAAAATACCCGGGTATGTGGAATTTTATAGGTCTATTTATGTATGTATATATGTATGTTTGTTATTTTGTCTTTTTCATATGAAATTTAATAAAGAGTATTACATATATATAATATTACTTTGGTACTCTGTCTGGGAATCTTTACTTACACACCGTCTACCAGGCTGCAGAGACGTCTCAGACACAAGGAGGGTAAAATAAAAGGCTGGGCCTGTTTTTATTTTATCACCACAGGCATTACAGAAAATAAATAAACCAAAACAAAAAGCCTTGCTCTTGTGAGCACTAACTAATACACAGTTCTCCAACCTAACTACGGCTTATCCGTTCCCAACAACAAAATAACAATATTTGCAGCTGTCAGTGTTTTTGGCGTCTCTCTCTCTCTCTCTCTCTCTCTCTCTCTCTCTCGAGAGAGAGAGAGAGAGAGAGAGTCAAATGATCTCTTTCTTGCTCTGAGACCAAGAGGCTACTTAACTGCCTCTCCCACTAATTAGTGGAACCAGGTGAGTACTAGGAGAGTATCCGATAATCTCCGAACTGGATCCCCACCTGCTGGTCTTCGGCTGCTCATAAACTGTGGAGTGGAGCACTGGCCCGCCCTACTCTCCAAATGCTCCGCCCCAGGGATCCAAAATACACGAATAACAAATATCAATAATTAAATTTGTAACAATACATCTCCCTGGGGCTAGTAGATACTATTGTGGGTAACCACCCTGCAAAATATAAGGGGATATATAAACTCCCTCCATTATCATCCCCTGCTTTCTGTCACAATATATATATATATATATATATATATATATATATTATTTTTTTTGTTTAGCAGTTTTTCTTTCTCTGGCAGCTGTTGGGACCCAACTCCCAGCATACAACATTTTTAAAAGCTCTTGTTTAGAAACAGCGATGCGCTGGATTCATATTTAACCCTGTAAGCAAGGGCGTACCTAGAGTATTTAGCACCTGGGAGGGATCCTGTATGTGGCACCCCCCCACACACTTTAAGACTGCATAACGTCTATCATTACAAACTGACGCAGACTTTGATTGTGGCATAAGATAACAGTTATCATTACATACTGAGCCAGAGAGTGGAACATTATAACTACTATCACTGTACACTGAGCCAGACATTGACAGTGGAACAGCATAACTGTGCTGTGGTATATAGTGATAAGAGTACCACCATCAACTAGGTTGTTAGCTTGCAAGAGCAGGGCCTCTTCTCATTTTGTGTTGGTTTGTTATGTGATTTTTAATGACTGAATGTAACAGCGCTACAGAATCTGTTGGCACTATATACATTCATATAATGTAATATCTGGCTCAGTATAAACTGGTGGGAGTTATGATTTACTTTAGAGCATAACTCCTATCACTACATACTGAGCTAGACACTGATGGTAGCACAGCATAACTCCACTATACACTAAACAAGACATTGAGAATAGTACAGTATAACTCCCATCATTCTCACGCACTTGTTAATGCTTTCTCACTCACTCACTCACTCTTCTTTTCTCTCTCCCTCACTTTCGCTCTCAGAATTTCTCTCTACCTTTCGTCTGTCACTGTTCCTCCTCCTATTCATTCTTCCTCTTCGTTCTTCTTATTCTGTGTCTTTCCGGTGCAGTGGGCCCAGAGGGTGGTGGGCGTGGCTTGTTGTGCGCTGGGATATGACAAATCTAGAGGCACAGCATCAGTTGCAGCGCGTATTACAAGGTAGCAGGATCAGAGGTCTGTATTTAAGCCGGTTAGAGGGAGATCTTCCCAACCGAACCTGCTCCTCCTGCGGATATTATAGGCAGAGTGGCATTATGGGGGTTAAAAGACATTTCATAGAGCGCTCTGCCTACAGAAATGCCTTATGCCACCCATTTAACACTGCCCCCCCAACTTAACGGTGCTTCTGAGTTCCCGGTCATGTAGCCGGGGCAGCGCGTAGACAACTTACATTGCAGCCGGAAGGAGGTACGTTAGTAGCGGGGGTTGTCTGTGTCCATCGCGTATACACCTCTGATGGGAAATCTGATCTCTGACAGCCGGGGAAGGTCTGCGCGATGGACGCAGACAACCCCCGTTGCTAACCCACCTACTTGTCTACGCGCTGCCCGGGCTACATGACTGGGGACTCAGAAGCACTAGTAAGTTGGAGGGGGGGGGCAGGAGGATCCAGGTCCCCTGCAGCGCTGCGGGGGATCTGGATCTTAGTCTCATAGTTAGACCTATTTGAGGTCTAATTATAAGACGGCCCCGATTATAAACGAGCATTTGCTCTGAAAAAAACCTTATAATCGAGCAAATACGGTAGTTTTTATCGATTTTATCGATTAGTTGCAGTCCTAGCAGGTATACATAAATAATGTATGGAAATATAGCATAGCAGGTATAGATCAACACATTAACACACAAACCCAGCTTTTCATGTATAGATCAATTGAAATTCACATGTGAACTCAGCACTGAAGGCATAGAATCAGACATACAAATCCTGTATTTGCAAGTATAGAATAATAATGTATGGAAACATAGCATTGCAAGTATAGATGAACAGAACACACAAGCCCAGCATTGCAACTGGAAGTCACATAAAAACTCAGCATTAAAGGTAAAGATAAAACCCCCTAATTTACAGGCATAGGTCACAGGCTGCACATCCCAAAGCCAGCCCTGGCGTCCACACTGCCCAGATAGAACCTTACCAGCACCCAGATAACACACCCAGGACTTGCCATCTTTGTCCCCAAACAGTCCAGCCTGTGCCATCTTGGTCCCCAAGGGTCAAACACCCTGCTTGTGCGATCATTGCCTTTCCACAAATAAATTATACATCTATGATACACACATGTTTACAGTCACTCACTAATTCACACTTTCATTCACACACTAATTAATTCATTCTCTCAATCATTCTCACTCTTTTTATTTCAATATTCTTCCTACCCCCTTTCTCATTATCTACCCCCCCCTTTTCCCACTATCTACCCCATCTCCCCCCTTTCTCACTACCTACCCTCTCTCCCCCCTTTGTTGTTCGCATACCTTCCAGAAGTCCTGCAGTGGGAGTGCGAGGCCTCTGTCTCCCTGCTCTGCCGCGGTGCACGCTGCTTTAGTGCTGATCATGCTGGCACCGTGACAGAGCTAGAGGCCTCGGGGAGAAGACTGAGGGGCGCCGAGCAGTTGCTGAAAACTTCATGAGCCCACTCGGCGCCCCTCTCTCTCCTCTGCGTCAAAGAAAAAAAAAGGCGGCGTTTCAATTCCGGACATGTGGTCACTCTAAGCAAGATAAGCTAAGCTCTGCCACACCAAACACACATACCAGGACAGACACGCAACCCAGAAAGCTTAACAAAGACTGGTAGAATTTGTGCATGGAAAGGGTTAAAATCCGAGCACTTAAAATGCCTTGGGGTGTCTAGTCTTCAAGAAGATATGGTCTGATGAGAGTAAATTGCATTGGCCGGCTTCAAAGATGCCTCAAAGATGACTCGAAAAATACACACAAAAAATACTACTGCAAACTTTGAAAAATGCTGCTGGTAAAATGTGTGCATGCATTTGAAATACCCTGGGTTGCCTAGTTTTCAAAAATATATGGTTTTATTTGGCACACTGAAATGGCCGGGCTCAAAGATGTACCAAATAGGGCATGGGCAGTGGATCACCAAATTCCGAAGTTCAACATTGAAAAATGCGCATGCACCAAATGTGGCCCTTTTGCACCCAAACAGACAGGCAAATAAGTTTGACAAAGACTGGCGGTAGAATTAGTGCATGGAAAGAGTTAAAATACTAGTATTTGAAATACCCCGGGGTGTCTAATTTTGAAAAATATATGATTTGATGGGGAAAATTGCATTGGCCTGCTTCAAAATACTCGAAATGGTATATGGGGTGAAGAATTACCAGATTTGGAAAAAATGGTTTTGAAATAGCAAAAAGCTACCTGTACTTATTGCCCCATAACCTGCAGAAAAAAGCAAAAAGTAAAAGATTTTTCAACTAAGTTATAAAAAGTAATTTTTTTCTAAATTTTCACAAAATTTTATACTTTTTTAAATAGTAAATAATAAGGTACAATCAAAACAATGTCATGTAAAGAAAGCCCTTCTTGTCCTGAAAAAACCCCCAATATATAACTTGTGTGGGTTCACTAAACGGGAAAGAAGAAAATCACAGCTAAACACGAGCAGTTCAGAAATGTTAAAACGGCCAGTCGCAAAGGGTACAAAAAATAAAATCAGCCTTTGCCACGAAGGGGTTAAGCAAGCATGGCATAGGCATAAGGCTAAGCTAAAGTTATTACATAATTTTTTGTTATTAGGAATGTTATGTTAGGAATTCAGTGAGTGCACAAACCACTATGCCTTTTACGTTATATTTACATGACTGAGGTACAGTTGCCCCAAACATTGTACGCTTGCGCTTGTTTATTTCCACTAATTCAAGGGTTTCCACATCAGCCATTGTTTTGATTACATAAACATTACATATGGTCAACAAATAAGAGGACTGCCATGCATTATCTGTAATGTATAAACGAGACATTTTAACTGAAAGACAAAGCGTCCTGGAAAATGTTACGTTAAATTACGACCACAAGAAACCTCTTCTTTGATTAAAACACAAATCAATACAAAACGTGCAACATCTATCACGTGAGGGCGTGGCTGCATTTGGCGTCAGATTGTGGGCGGAAGCGGCGTCATTCTGTGCAAAAATGCCAGTAGTTCCGGTTTTTCGTCTTCCTAAGGCGAATCGAATCCAGCTCCGGGGCGGTTTCTGTTGTCCGTGCAGTTAACGCACTGGACAGGAGGCCTGTGTAGAACAAGGAAACCCGGAACTTGCGAAGGGAAAGGACGAAGCTCGGGCTGTCGGACCTGTTCACCGATCTGGTTACGTTTTGTTTTTAAACAAAGATTCATTGAACCTTAATTGACATCAAAGGTCAACGCAGGTACAGGCCGATACTGTAAAATCATAACATGTTGACATTTCCTTAACGTTTCCATGTGAATGTTGCGCAAAAGAACGTCGCAAATGATATAAAAAAACATAGCAGAGGACGTTCATATACTTTCATGTATAAAGAGAGATCAATATGTGAGTAGTTGTTTCATTCATTATCATGTACCCCTGAGACGGTAGCGATTACTGACATTTTACAACCTTCTCGCATGCTGTGATGTAACAATATGGTGGTATGCGTCTTAGGCTTAGGTTTTCCAAAATGTGAATTCTATAAGTCTGACTTTAGGTTTAAGGTGGAATTTGTAAATATGATTAACTTTTGCGTTTTTAATTTGTGAATTGTATATCCAACGTGACTCTTCTTGTGAACAGTGCTGAATGAATCATACCAAGCATAGTTCTGTGTTGTATAGCCCATTTGCTTATTATCAGTTTTGTCATACATGTGTAGTATACATATTTAGTTTACTGTAGTTATGTGCCTTGGATTCAGTTGTTGAATTGACATAAATTGAGGGTTCCAGGGGCCTGCAGGCATTTGTTTTACGAATTCATAGCTCAGTAAGGAATACACTGTTTTGTCTAACATTGTTGTCCTAGTATCAAAGGTTGTTATACCGTGGATTAATAGGAGAGATGAAAGGAGTTGCCCCATTTTACTTTTTTTTAATTTAAATAACCTGTTTGACACTTACCAAATCATATGGTATTAAGCAGCTATCTTCTTGTTCAAGTCCTCTGCATGATGACTCCACCCATCATTTTTCCCTATTGTTATGTTGATTGGCACAAACAGCGTTTTGCAAGGGTGGGCAAGGAGGAGGAAGATAACTTTGACAGGAAATTCACTTGGTATGTGAGCTTTTCTACCTTATTCCACAAATTTCTCGGGGGGGGGGGGGTGAGAATCATCTCTGAGGTAAGCATTTAAACAGATGTACTGTGACCAAGATATTCAAAGGTAGATATTTCTGTTCAATTAATTTATAATGAAAACTGTGAAGGTGAGATTGACTCAAAAGGTCTTGTTCTATGTCTTCCATTTGCCATGTTAAGTTTAGCACCTTTTATTCAGCATTAGAATCGTAATGCTGAAGTACTGTTCATGCCCAAACATGCTTTTGCTTAACTTTTACTTTTTGTGGGGATACATAATCGTCATATGACACAAACACACTTTCATATTTGCAATATAAATGGATAAAGCTTCTTGAGTTTCTCTGCTCTGTGATTGAACCTGATACCTAGTTAGGCTTATTTGTTTAATATGCTACAGAACATACGATGGTCTAATGTCCCTGACACGCCTACAATAGAAAAATGCATATTAACCCGTTTGTGAAAGTTGACATGCCAGGCACGTCACGGGAAAAATATACAGTTAACGACAATTGACGTGCATGGTATGTCATGGGGTTAAATGAGCTTGGTTTTCAATGATCGCTTTTTTCATTTAGCTGGTCTTGCTACAATGCCTCGGTTTTGAGGTATTCAGCTACACCCAAATAATATTATACTGGGGTGGCATGTGATCAAAAAATCTCTGGAGTCTCCCACTCTACAGTGGCCAGTGATTTATTAGAAGCCGAAAAAATGGGCCAAATTGTAATGGCTAGACTGGGTCAGAGCACTTTCAAAGCTGCAACTCCTGTAGGGTGTTTCCAGTCTGCTGTGGTCAGTACCTATCAAATGTGGTCCAAGGAAGGAAAAGCAGTGGACTGACAACAGGTCCATTGGAGGCCAAGGCTCATTGATGCTCAAGGGGAGCCAAGGCTAGGCCTTGAGGTCAAATCCAACAGACAAGCTTAAATTGGTGAAAAAGGTAGTACTGGTTCTGATAGAAAGGTGTCAGAACAGACGGTGCATGGCAGTTTCTTGTATATGGAGCAGTGTAGCTGCAAGCCAATCAAGGTGCCCATGCTGACCCCTGTCCACTACCGAAAGTGCCTACCATAGGCATGTGAGCATAAAAACCGGGCCACAGAGCAATGGAAGATGCATCATGGAGATGACCAGGTGCATGTGTATTGCTTACCCAGAGAATACATAACACTGTAATATACTTTGGGGAAAGAACCAATCCAGCGGAGGCAGTGTAATGCTTTGGGCATTGTTCTGTTCGACAACCTTGGGTCCTGCCATTCATGTGGATGATATTTTGAGTGGACATGGTATTCCCTGATGGCATTGACCCTGCCACAATCTAAAAATGGTTCAGCAATGCTTTTGATGAACACAACAACGAGTTTAATGTGTTGACTTGGCCTCCAAATTCCCCAGATCTTATTCCAATCAAGCATCTGTGGGATGCACTGGACAAATAAGTCCCATCCAATGAGTATTCACCTTGCAACTTACAGAAGTGAAAAGTTCTGCTGCTAACATCTTGGTGCCAGATACCACAACACACTTTCAGAGGTCTAGTGGAGTCCGTTCCTACACAATATTAGGCAGGTGGTCATAATGTTATGGCTTATTGGTGTACACGTGTAAGAGATCTCTGTACCCCATCTTGGTATATCCACTAAAGTCGACTTCCTTGACTACTCCGCCCACTGAACAGCTTTCTTGGTAATTGCTGGTGTCAAAATGTTGCCTGCCAAGCACCTTCCCCTCATGAAACATTAGCAAAGACTGAATGCTTGAGTATGTTTCTCCCCCACCCTAAAAGTAGACTAACCAGATACCAGACTTCAACTGGTCTGGTCCTGAGTTAGTTTGATGACATACTCCAAAACTCTCTGCCACGGACAGGGCTATCGGCCGTGCTGTGACATGGGACTACGGGTGTAACAGGGGTTAAATGCCAACCAGACTTCCGGTGCGTTTGGTCACTTTTTCCGCAGGGCACCAAGTAACCACCACCAACCCCAACCAGTCACCCCCAAACTCCTACTGTAAAACACACTGCCACCACCAAGAAATTTAAAACCGGGTGTGACGGAAACCTCCATTACTGGGGCCACTGGAGAGGCCTGACTGCCAGTCTCCTCCCTATTGACTATGGGCCCTGACTTTGTAAAGACTTCTGTGGCTACCCCATCAGTATATCATCCCATCACTTGCTGAGGGGATTATCTCTGGCAGATAATGGATCAGTAATGGATAGTGGAGGTTGGGACTAGAGGACTGCATTGAGAGGCGGGTCCCGCAGGACCCGCCAAAGAACTTGCGGGCGCAGGCGGTTTTTCAGCTATTGTGGGCGGGAGCGGGCGGTCAGCCAGCGTACCTGTGGGTCCCGGTAATGCCGCGCAGTCCCGCAAGGCTGCCTTCTCACTGCCCCCTCACAGCGTCACTTTTGTCTTGTTCTGCCCAGACTTCTGCTGGGGCTTCTATGATGGGGGAGAGTGGCACACCAGGGGGCCATAGTGGCATATTGGGGGGCACAGTGGGTTATCTGGAGATATATGCATAACTGGTGGGCACAGAGTCATATCAATGGTTGGAGTGGCATCATGGGCACAGTCCCATATAAGTGTCTATAAGGCATAACTGGGGGCACAGTGGCGTATCAGGTGTTGGAGTGGTATATCAGGGCGTATGTGGCATATCATGGGCACAGTGGCATATAAGGGTCTATAAGGCACACCAGGGGGCTATAGG
>VKOC01030621.1:0-24925 GCA_009364415.1 Spea multiplicata
TATATATATATATATATATCGACATAATTATCAAGTGTGCTATTATTAAAAGTGAAAAAAAAACTGAAAATCCGCCATATGGGTTCCTGTCCAGTGTTCCTGTCTTTCCCTGCCACCCATGCGGTATAGGTACAATACTGATGATCCATGGGTTGGGGGTAAATAATGAAGCCAGTATGTGCAGTGTTGCAGATTCTTAGTCTAAGTGTCTGCTCTACTGATAAAGGCTTCTGGCATGGAGATACAGACCTGGACACACTGATCTGACTTGGAGGTGACCTGACTTTTATCTCCAGACACCCATTTTTAGCCACTACTGATTAGCTGTCTGTTTACCTAATTATCATACTACAGAAAAAAAAAAGAGACAAATGTCATCTTACAGCTTTCTTTTCTTCCATACCAAAGGAGATTTGAATTAATAATGCACCTTTAGCAAAGACAGTGACCAGTGGAGCCCAGCTGGAGCTATCACTAATTAAATTGTCGCATTGTCGCTTCTGCCTTTGGTGTAGTTTACCTGAGTGTAGAAACTATCACATTATCTCCAATCAAAGAGTCAAGAGAATGGGGATTTTGTGTTTTTAGCACTTCTGCCTGGTCAACAAGTCTATATACTAATTCATTATATGCAGCCAGGGTAAGAAAATATTTTGCAATGAAGAAATGTAAAGAAATCACTGCTCCATAGGTAACTATCACAATTTTCCCTGCTATTTGTTTCTCATTACAGGAACAATTTCCTATAAATTGTAGAGAGGAGGATTTGTTAACAGCTAACAGTTTGTTTTCTTGTCTTTTCAACCGATGCTTGCCAATGTTAGGGTTACTTTGTAACTCAGATATGGATATTTTCCATTTTATTCTTCATTAATGGCAACGTTTTGGCTAAAAAAAAAAAAAAAGCTGAAAGCTTGTATTTGAATACTGTCTAAAATCCTATATAAATATAATTTCTAGTGAAGAAAAACTACCTAAAAACGAAAGGTGTTTGATTTTTTGATAATATCTTTTCATTAGTTATTTAATAATAATAATAACAAAATAAAAATAATAGTAGTAATAGCAGTTGTAGTAGTTATAGTAGAAATCATATTTGTAATTAGATTTAATATTTTGCAAAAATAGATATCCCTTTCCTGTAAAGCATTTATATTGGAAATTACACACGTTGTGCTTTGTAAATAGAGAAACAAACACGAATAAAATAAATCATTGCCACTGCTATATCCCTGTTAGTTATTACTTAATTTATTGCATACCTGTGGGAATTTTATTTTTTATATAGGGAATAAAAAAAAAATGTAACAGCTGTGGGTTAACTGAAACTACAAGAAAATACAGACAGACAGACAGACAGACATGGTTATAATAGACAATATGTGTGTGAGACACAAATCTGAATTGTCTTTCAGGGTAGGGGGCTCCATGGCAGTGTTTTGAAGGATAGGTTTATGTCTTATAAGGATTACAGTAAGAAAGGTCACCCTGCCAGCTATCTGTAGGACAGGGGGTGCAAGACATTCTTTTCCATGATGTGTTTATGTAACTTAATGTGCTTTATACTCTGCTGCCAGGCTGATAAGAGCACTGGCTCCACAATAAGTCTACCTCCTCCCATTGAAGTTCATTCAGAATCACACATGTTATATACAGTAGGTCGCATATAGGAATATCAATCAGTGGAACCTCTGGCTTCTGCTTCCATCTAGACCCTAATGATCCCTTTGAAAATTCCAATAATTCTGCATTTCTATTAAATACACACAGATCGCATGTCTTTGCATTTATAGATATTTTCCAAACCGCTTTCAGTATCCAAACTATTTCCCAACAGATTTTGCAAGGAGTTTTTTGGTTATTGTTGCCTTCGGTCAAATAGCATTGTTCAACAAATGAAATGTCTTTAGCTGAAATAAGGAACAGAGAGTAGAAATTGGTACACAAATATCTCATGCATATATCATTTACTCTGACATACAGAAACACCAAGACAATATAAATACAACAAAATAACTGCTGGAGAGCAACGTATTAAATTATTGTTGGGTATGGTTTGAGTGCCCTGAAGTTTAAAGCGATCCAGTACCTTTGATTTCCCAGTTTCCAGCAGACTGGTAAATCATTTCTCAGATATTGACAGTATCATTAGCTTTCCAGATAATGTTCCCGAATTAACCACCCCATGTAAAAAATGTCAGAATGCTTTAAAAGTGCAACATTTGTAATATGTAATATTTTCTATTTAAAAAACAGAATGTAATTATAAATACAATGATGCACGTTTTACAGTGTATAATATACAGCTGGCACTGTGTATAATACACAGCTGGCACTGTGTATAATACACAGCTGGCACTGTATTTCTTTAAGTATGAAGCGCCATTGCTAAAGGTTACTTAATAATATTAATGTCATTAAAACGGTTGTAACAATTGGGATTAGAAGGGTCCCTATTTCATCTTAAAAGGGGGGCCTTTGACATTTTAACAACTATAGAAGCCCTTTAAGCTACTTTTTAAATACTATATACCAGTTTGGGTTTTTTGTTTTTTACAGTTTTTGTGTGTATAGTTGGAAAACAATAATAACATTTCCTCTGCGATAATATTATAATATTATTATTATTATTGATATTGTTGTAACTATTCCAAATATCAGTCTAAATGGAATAGAATAATTTAAAATGCAAAAACATTGTAAGCCTATTTTTACTGCGTCAATTCTCAAAAATAGTTTTTCAGCAATTCTTTGAAATGCCTAATCCGAAGTTTAAATACCTTATTGTATATTGTATTCTCGTTGTATTTAAGTAAAAAAATAAATAAAACTGAAATTCTGCCTCCTGTTTTTTTTTGAAACATGTGTTATATTAACATTTTAATGTTAGCCTTAAGAAATCTAAAATTACCGTGGTAACAGTTATATGAAAAAAAGCCAAAATAATGACGTTTCCTTTGTCCTAGAAAATACAATATAATAATATCATTGTTAACAAATCGAAATGTAGGTTACATACAATCCTAGAATCCACACAATATTGTGCTAGCTGCTTCCCGACTTCCTGAGTTCAAAGCATGAGTCTGGGGGAATAACATTATTAACACTTTCCTGTATTTTATTTAATGGAAAGGCTGCCATTTCTGGCTGGTATGGGCTTCTATTTTTCTACACTTGCCCTGTTCTTAGTACAAAGATAACTCTTTCTGATCTTGGTAAATAGGTGCACAATTACTGTCCACTTTGTTTATTATTGCTTTTAAATGAATATTAAAACTTTGAATAATTAAGCAGGTATTGAATAATAAAAAAAAAATCTAGGTATTCGAATATTGCACAAGCATCTTAAAATAGTATGTAGACTAATTGATATATTTTATTTTAACAAACAATACATCCAGCATTTGAATAATTTTTAATAATCTCAGAGAACATTTTTTCTAATGTTTTTGGAACAATACATCCTAAGGTCAATAAAGGACATCAAATCTACCTTTTTATAATAGGTAATCACATCATGTGATTATACATTTTAATAAACTGTTGATTTATTTTAAAATATGGCATATTTATGCATATGCCATTTAAAATGTAATTTTTATATATATATATATATATAATGCAATGCACGTCACACTGTGCGGCTATGGTATTTTTTTGCTTAGGGGAACAATGCACAAGAATGAGTTAATTCTAACAATAAAGAGTTTCTGATTGTATTATCCAGTATTTACACTTTAGCATACAAATACAGACAGTGACATTTTTACAATGCAGTATAATATTTAGACTTGTGACATGAAAATGATCACTTTAGATTCATTTAAAAACATCAATGCTGATAAATATTTAACCAGCAAAACATCATGTGTGCATCATGTAGTGTAAATGTTTGTGGCCAGCCCACATGTCAAAAACAACAAGTTTGAGATAAAGAAGTGTTTTTACTAAGATTTGGAGAATTGCCTCCTTTTTTTATACTGATAAATACTATCCCCAGAATTCCTTAGGAGTTTCTTTCATTCTAACACTTTTAATTCCATAATGGCACCATTGTCCCAGCTCCTAATCACCCACCAACATCATCATCAGCAGGTAGGCAGCACAATTACTCTGGGTAATGACCATTCAGCACCATTGGCTGTAATGTGTATTGAGTTCTATGTAAGGATATAAGGATATGTAAGGATTTATTTTTTAGTTTTACCTTTGTATTATGTGTTTTAGTGTGGAAGAAATTTGTCCTGAAACTAGAGTAGTAGATGTAATAACACTAAAGTTATTTCAGATTAAAAAAAAATCTACTGGGAAAAACCAGTCTGAATGTGCTGGCAATAAATGAGGTCACTGACGGAAAAAAAAGAAAGAAGCCTGCCCCTTTCATCCAGAACTCTGAGGTCACAGCATTTTCAGAACTGTTAATTACTCACACAAGGTGTGTCACATGATACATGTACTTATGAAGCTTTCTATACAAGTAGCAAGGATAATTATTATTCGTATATAGACAGCCATCATACACCGCAACTTTGTATAGTCGGAAAACATGACATAATATGTAGCCCATCACATGGTAGTTTACATAAATATGTTAGGAGAGCACCCAATCTAAAACATGGCAACTCAGATCACAGCCATTAAGGAGGGGAGGGGGCAATATATATAAAAAAATAAAACTATATATATATTTTTTATTTTTTTTTGAGGTTGCTTGTTTGAGCAGGCCTGTCTCACCTGTTTCTGTAAGTCAAACTGTTATGTTATATGCTAAATGTTATGTCCTGTCTACCCATTGTACAGCGCTATGGAATTTGATGGAGCTATATAAAACAATAAATAATGATAACAGGAATAATAAATGAGGTTGCTCCATTCTGCCTATTCATCAGTCTGATATTGCACATGGTATCATTCAATAACTGTCGATGGAGTTCATCAATTACTTGTTTTTGGAAGCTGAACTGATCTGTCTCTTTTTGCAAATCTTCCATTTTAATACATTAAATAGTATAATATACAACCACCTCATGTTGTGTATGGGGTAACAATGGAATATATGTATATTAGGTAGTAGCCATCTTTAAAGTTCTGTTCAACTTGGACAAAACATAAAATGCACTCTCAAGTATGCTCAGCAAATAACCCTTAAAGATCAGTCATTTTTTTTTTTCCTACAAATGTTTGATCACATAAAAACAGCACAACCACTTTTAAGAAGCTTTTACAGATTATATGGCAACATCCTATCAGTAACTGATACAACAGATTACTGGCAAACAAAATGAATAAAGCCAAACTTTACACGATTAAATAGTGCTAGGACTACTTGCTGCATTTAGTTAAAAAAGTGTCATATTCAACATACTACATGAAATAGTGCCTTACACTTCCGTTCACAGGAATGGGATGATTATTCCTCCCCAATATACCTGTTTAATAATAATAATAATAATATTGGGAATCAATACATATTATTGAAAAGAGGGACATAGATATGTTACCCAAACCAATTATTCTTTTGAAAATAAACAGTGTACAAATAAAGGCACAAATATTCATCAAACAAAATGACTTTATAGATTACATCTCAAGGGAATAGTGAATACTTGTGTTTCCCATGTCACCACCTTGATGGTGAGCTACATGACATCCTTGTAATGCACACTCTCCTATCTGGAAGTGTCACATGGCTATTTACTAGACTGATGTCTGGGGTGTGTCAGACCACCCCAAACGGCCTTGTCCATATCATCCGAGAGACACAGGGGTCAGGATTATTGCTAACTCTTCAGTACAGACAAGTCCATCTTCCATAATCCCTTTAGACATGTGTCACAGACATCATGATAACAGCTCATGTAATATAAGTGTCTATCTTGTTTACTCTTTTTACACCATCGTCAATATACAGAATGCGCATTCAGCGCAAAGATCTTCTACTTTACCCTTTGCGATTAAATGCAAGTAGAGGAAACAAGGAGATTTTGTTAACTGTTACGTTGCATGTTATAACTTTGGTGGGTGGGGTGCAGGAAATTAAATAAATTAAAACCCCCAATATTATTTTATAGATTCATCATCTTTAAAATCATGTTGCATGAAAAGAAAAGTAAACATCCAACCCTTCGTACGTCAGCGTTCTAAAGATACTTCCTAATTTTTATAATACAAATCAGTCCATGATGACCAAAATTCAGTAGCCAAACATACATTTAATGTCAAAAATCAATGGGTTATGTTTCCCCTTCAAAGTTGGTAAAGTTGGTTTGTCTTCTGCTTTTGAGGACAGGATCTGGACAGCATACATTCTTTGTTCCAGGGTAGGTATACAATCTAGTAAAAAAATAAAAAATAATCTTGTTTATTATTTAAAATAATAAAAGTAAGACGTTTTATCCTACAAGCCTGGTATGCCTCTGCATAGTGTAATATATTTCTAAATTTGTTTGTTTAATCTTGTGTAAACCACAATTTTGTGGCTATGTTCTTCATATGCCATACTTAATCTTGAGTAAACCACAATTTGGTGGGTATGTTATTCATATGCCATATTTAAAGGCAACAAACAAAAAAATATAGATTATGTGGACAACACCAGAGCATGGTCCTAATCTGATAATTAAATATATTAGTATAAAAATTGGACAGCAAGAAATCCAGAATTAATTTTCTTTGAAAAGTATTAACGGATAACTTCAAGGGATTCCTAATGTGCATTTCTATTTAATATAAATACATATCCTTTGGAATTACATCTATGGCAAACCCATTGAAAATAAAAACATACAATATAATTACTAATTAGCAATATATCTTTGACATGTGCTTATTTTACATAGCTATATACGATGAGGTTTATATTTATAATGCACATGTAAATTATTTATTTGTTCACAAGTTTACTTTGTACCAAGAAGACACAAGTGAAGTGTGGTGCAAAGCAAGTAAACTCTGAATTAACTTTATCCCATAAGGTGACCTCATATCTGCAGCAGGCAGCTCTTAATACAACTAACTCGTTGTTACGAATGGTATTATTTCTGGCTCCTCTGAAACCAGTAGAGTTTACTTTCTAAGCTAAGAGCTTTACAAGCAGACCAACAATGCAGGTACTGTTACAGGGTTCTAATAGCACCTATTAAAATAAACGATTTATTTTCAAAATATTGATAAAATTACATACACTTTTAAAGTGTTTGTGTTATAAATTTCATTAACTTGTGTTAAATGTGTTAAATGTTTTGCATGAATGAACATCCTTTTTAGTTTGTAAGTTTAAGTAATACAGGTAAAGTTGAATTACAAGCAATATGTTGTAAGAACATTTAAAATGACAATGTACCCGTTAACTACTTGGGCAGATACTGAAATTCTGCTTGCTCTTTATCATTGCTATTTGATTTCTTTTTAAGTTACAAAAGCACAATAAATACTATAAACTTAAATGTTAGATATATATTCGGGGCCAATACAAACCATTATGTGGAAATCTGTTCATAAACAGGACTGTGCACAGGACACGTGGTCATGCGTTCAGACTGGAAGAAAGGAGATTTAGTCTAAAGCAGAGGAAAGGGGTTTTTTTACAGTAAGGAAAATAAGGATGTGGAATTCTCTGCCTGCAGAGGTAGTTTTATCAGAGTCTGTACAGACGTTTAAACTGCAACTGGATGGATACCTGGAAAAACATAATATTCGGGGATATAATCTTTAATTATGGGGAAACAGCTTATTGATCCAAGGAGAAATCTGACTGCCATGTTGGGGTCAAGAAGGAATTTTTTCCCTGGTTAGTGCAAAATTGGAAAGAGCCAAACTTGGGTTTTTTGCCTTCTTTTGGATCAACAGCAACAAATGAACAGATATAGGAAAGGCTGAACTTGATGGACGCATGTCTTTCTTCAGCCTATATAACTATGTAACTATGTTATTGGTATATATGTCTAGAGCAGTAAATCTTGGATTTTTATTATTTTTTTATGTTTTTTGCATTCTATCATGTGAAATACAATCTAAGGCAATTAGCTTGAAAGATGGAAGTGGGGTGATTTCTATCAGGAATACCAGCATGCCCTGCACTTTTGTAGGGACAGTGGCTCACATTGAGTTTATCAGAGCCATGAGAGGAACTTTAATACATGCATGTATTAGAAACCTACTCTAAATTGTACATGATAACCTGTTTTCAAGAATTACGCCGTATTAGATTATCCCTGCCTTATTGTCATATTGCCGATTGTTTTTGATTGGTCCGGGTAGCCTTTGTAAGGGTACTGGGGGCATTTGGTTGGGAATTGATAATGTACACTAATTTGACACTTTTGACACCATCAAATGAGTAAACAAAAAACACAAGGTTAGTTATGCTAAAATCTGTGCGCATCAATAACCAGCTTATCATGCTTGGGAGCCACTTAGCTTCCCTATATGTGAACCACCTTTTTACTTTTTTTTGAAGCCCCAAGGTCAGTGATTTTGCTGTGAAGAAGAAATAAAAAAGTGCTAAATTGCCATAAGGCCACAGTGGACACCAGATCCCCTGCTTCATTTTCTTCAGAGGTCGCACTCCCAAAGGATATGTGGCCCCTTCCCCCCTCCCCGGCCGTAAGGCCTGCAGGAGGGCTGGATCTTCTTGGTCCCTTCCTGCAAGGGTTGGAAGCACTGAAATACTCGCTTGGAGGAGGGGGAACGCTCAGAAGAGCTACCTAACACCCTTCCTCACCCGAAAAAACGGACCTTTTTAGTGGAACCGGCTCCACCATTTCTTTTTAGTGTTCAAAAAACCTTGTGCTGTGTCCTTTTCCTATTGGTGAAACATCAGTGTTCATAATTGTTTATGATTCATCCTTTCTCACGTTCTACTATTAGGCCCCACCACAGGATATCCAAAGAAGGCCTACTGTTTACATATAGGAAACAATTACTTTGATAGCAAAATAATAAATATATTTAAAAATAAACATATGCATGGTGATCATTAATGTGCACCTAGTACTAGAGATAAGTCCTCTAAGATTTTTTCCTCAGGGAACCAAGGAAAGCCCAAATATATGCAGTAAACATCAGTTGTTTCTGCTATAAATGAAAGTTTAGCCTATGCAGTGCAGATCATACATGTGCTTAGGGATAGGTGATCACTAAAGGATGTTCTACAGCCCCTGTAGAGCTTTTACCCACCCCAGGGCAACACGGACAGGTATTTAGGAACTGTGAAGAGCAAACGTGCATTTCAAGCTATATTACAAAACAAGGGATTAGGGATCAGCCACTACTTTTTTTTAAAAAAAAGGAAAGCACCATATCAGATCATGAAACAGTATGGGGAAAATGAATGGAAAGGTCATTTCTCTTTTTCTCCATTGAATTTTCCCATTAACAGTTAAGTTCACTTAAGCAGTGTAATATCAAAGTCTGCCACCCCCATCACATATTCTACTGGCCAAGAAGATTTTATTACATATTCCACAATATGTTGCAATAAAATGTAAAACAATTTATTATCGTGTGACCTTGATCACACAGTTGGATTGATGTATCCTAATATTTGCATAGTACTCGCTAACTACTAGACAATGTTCCCCTGTTTGTTTTGACTATACCAGCAGATGACTAAACTCCCAGGCTTTTACGAATAAGTGGTAATTTGTAAACAGGGGGTACTGTGATGCAGGGGATGCGACTACAGATGTATTTTTATGAGCTCAGAAGTCTAGAATCACCTGCAATATTTTTAGGTTATTCCCTGACGCTCCAAAGGTCAGTGTTATAATGTTTCTAATTATCCTATTTAACATTTAGCATCAATATCAGTTTCAGATTTTTATTAAAAACACAACCTACTAAATATTATTTTATGTTAAAAACAAAAATGCCCGAACAAGCAAAGCAGTTGCTTCCCGAAAAGAGGGGGGGTTGTCACGGGTAATGTAAGGGGGAAGTATCATTTAAAATATACTTTTGGGAATTATTGTTTAAAATTATTTCTGAATAAGCTTAAACACATTTTACCAGGACGAGACACACATTATAATGTGGAAGGGAGTCATGGTGTATAAATAAGATGTCCTTTCCGTACTTGCTAGTAGTTATTTGTCTCTGTTTCCTAATCGGGGAATTCTGCATGGTGATTGTTTATAAAGTACCCATCTTGTGCTACAAACATCCCATAATGCTATAAAAGTTTGTTGAATTAAAATCGTGTCTAGATAAATAAGAAGCAAGTGGTATTGTGGGCAACATTTCCATGGTGTTCTGTAAGCATGAATGTGCTACATCTATATCAATCAAAGGTAAATACATATGTTTATATGTTGGCGTAAAGAGAGGATATGTGTTGTGTTTTGGCAAGAATATAGAATAAGTCTGAAGTAGGCTATACCATCAATCCATACCTCTCAAAAAACACCTCTTAAATGCACCTGTTAACATGTTTACTTGATATTGGAGAAGCACTAAAATGACGAGTCTTCACTATTAAGCAGTTTTGTAAGAAAAGAGGTTGTAGGGGTCCATTTAACCCATATAACTATTATGTAATTGCACACAAAGGAGCAGAGGAAGAGAGATGAACCTAAATCTCCCCGATAGACAACAGGAAGATCTGTTCAGAAGTGCTACAGAAGGCTCCAAAATACTTAAACCTTATGGTAACTAACGTGCACACACAGCAAAACCTTATCCAGAGATAATCTTTGGACTACGAAATTTAAGCACCAGAGTTAACATTTTTTGTAGATTTGTCACATTCAGTAATGGCCAGCTTGGGACAGCATGTTTTACTCTTCTTCTTCTTTTAAACAAGCCTTTGCATGACCTGAGTGTATGGGGAAGGGGAATAAACGGGGAAAAACACATCATAAGGTTCAATATAGCTTGGGTTTGGCACATCTTACTTTCTACACCATATTAACAATGTATGAGCAACTGGCCTCAGAGTCACTCAATGGGGAGGCATAAGACATCATTCTCCGCACTGCCCTCTGTGTTGCTTATTAATGCAACCACTGGATGCAAATCTGCTAAGGCAACCACACTGCCGTTATATATCTGGGCTTGAGTTTTACTACCACCAGGTTAGTTTTTGTATTTTTCTATGATTAGGCTAGGCCAATCGTCAGGTTTAGCAGACACACATTCTTGCCAACTTGCTAATTCTGTTGTCCAATTACAAACTTGTACAAAGCATAAATAAGGGCTTTTGCCCCATTTTGACCTATTATAAATGACCTCAATAGCATCACTCTTTAAGAAATATCCTGTCTGGGTGAAGATACTCCAAGTGAAGACATTAGCACTATGTAGGCCTTTATAATACTAGTACTGCTTTTTCCCATTGTCAGACCTCAAAGGGGCTTAGCCTGACAGGAGATTTTCAGTTCCGTCAGTGGCTATTCATTATGAAGGGCCAACCCCAGCACACTTCTGCTGCAGGAAGACAGGCATTTGGCCCTGTATAATACACTGGCACGAAAAAGTAAGTCAACCATTTGGAATTACCTGGTTTTCTGCATTAATTACTCATAAATGTGATCTGATCTAAGTCACAACTATAGACAAACACAATGTGCTTACGCTAATAACACACAATGATCATTTTGAATGTGTCCATTGAACACACAATTCTAGTGGCAAAAGTAAATGAACCCTTGGATTTAATAACTAGTCAAACCTTATTTTGCAGCAAAACCTCCAACAAGCGCTTCTGGTAGCTTTAGGAGGAATTTTCCGCCATTATTCCTATAAGAACTGTTTCAGCTTCTTTTTTAGGATTCCTGGTGTGAATGGCTCTCTTAGGGTCCCTCCACAGCATGTCAAATGGGTTAAGGGCTTTTTTGTAGAAAAGTAGATTTACTTTGATGTTTAGGGTCATTGTCCTGCTGTATTACACAACCTCTACTGAGCTTCAGGTGGTGGACAACCACCCTGACATTATTCTTTATGATACCTTGGTAAACTATGACATTCATTGTCCCCTTGATGAAAGCAAGTTGTACAGTCCCTGAGACAGCAAAGCAGCCCTAAATCTTGATGCTCCCTCCACCATATTTCAACGTTGGGATGATGTTTTCATGCAGGTATGTGGTGCCATTTTTATGCAATATGTAGTGCTGCTAGTTCTTCCCTAACAATTGAACTTTAGTTTCATCAGTCCATAAAACATTTTTCCAGCAGCATTGTGGAGTGCCAATGTGCCCTTTGGCAAATATTGAACAGCAATGTTAAATTGGATCACATCAGCTTCCTGTATTGGACTTGAGTTCTTTTTTTACTTCATTGAGCATTCTGCGTTGTGCCCTTAGAGTCATCTTGGCTGGGCGCTCACTTCTGGAGAGAGTAATCACAGTACCAAAGGATCTCCTTTTATAAACTATTTCTCTAACTGTGGACTGATAAATATGTAAGCTCTTTGAAATTACTTTGTAACCCTTTCCAGTTGTATGCAAATCAACAATTCTGGATTAAGGTTTTCTGAGATTTTTTTTTCCAGGCATGATTCACATCAGATGAAGCTTCTTGAGCACATCAAACTCAAAATATGTGAGTGTTGTTTTTAATGTCAAAATAGCTTTAAAAAACACACCTTCAATCCCAGTTTGATTAGATCCAGGTTTGCTAACTACTGACTCCAATTAGCTTTTGTTGAAGTGATTAGCCTAGGGGTTCACATTCTTTTATCAACCCACACTGTGAATGTATGAAGAATCTATTTAATATGGACAAGAACAATAAAAAAATGTGTGTGTTATTTGATAAAGCAGACTGTGTTTGTCCATTAACCCCTTAATGACAAAGCCTGTACATGTACGGGCTCAAAATGCATTGTTTTCAATGGGTTTATGGACCGCCCATTGTCCTTAAGGGGTTAATGTAACTTGAATGTGCACTTACTATTTCTTGCCCCTGTACATTAAAGATTTCTTCAATGTCTCCACATCCACTAAATTATGCATGATGCAGGGCCAGCTCAGCCCTTCTTGTTGGAGAAACTTGACTCTTCATAATAAAAAGTGAGGTGAAAGTGAAAGGTATAAAACTCATGCAAACTCTCTTTTCAGTAAATAACTCCCAGACTTACAAAAAAATAGCTGAAGGTAATTTTTAAAATTTACTAATTGAGGAATTTAATAATATATATTATACAAAACTGCAAATAAATGAGGATACAAAAGAAATTTACAACAAATTGTATAAAAAGTGCGTACATAGTAAATACTAAGTTAGTAATTGGTTAGATAAGATGTCTGCAGAAGCACAAAATGCTAATTGAATTAGTTATGTAGAATAGGCGTTTATAGAAAAAGTTGATAGATTATATCAGTCAAAGGGAAACAAAAACACTACATACAAAGCAGACTATTTTAAACAATCAAGACATCTGACAGATAGGAGAGCACCAAATTAAAATATTAGATAAGAACACTGTCAAAAAGATGGAAGGGATTTTTTCCTATTTCAATGTAAATTACGTGTCCTTGAAGAAAGAGAGACAGTATGGATAATGTAATTGGGTCGGTTACAAAGAGAGATCTCTGATCTCCTCAACCATGGTAGGATGCTGCCCTAGAGTACACCATTAAAACAAGTCCTACATTAAAAAATACCATCTTTACATGAAAATACACATCACTTATTAACATCTTCTATAATTTTTAACAATATTACACTATTATTATTATTTTGTTTTATTTTTATCCCACATGCACATGCGCCCCTATATTTGTCGTATCTACTGTTGAACACTGAGGGGAGTGTATATCGGGTTGCTGCAGTGTCATTTGTGGGTAGTATTTATTTATTTGATTAAGACACATGACTGGTGTTTTCACTGACTGTTTGGTTTTCACTTATTAACTAATGTCTACGATCCCATCCTTACTAAACTTACTTGAAATCTTGTTTTTTTTTAAAGACAGTTTTGTTTAATATATTTTTGAGCCCTACTTCCCACCCAAAAAGACCATCTGCTGATTATCTGCCATTCTATAGGTCTCTAGGAAGAGAATCGCTACTTAACATTTCCTTTGGGTATACACTTGGAAAATTAAGAGTGCCCATGTGAGTGGAGTTTTAAGAGTACCCATTTATATATACCGGTATTAACATTTTGAATGGGCTGTACCAGTAAGTACTGGGACTTGCACAGATATGCAAAATAATGCACAAATAATAATAATGGTATAGTACAAGCAGTGGTAGTACTAAATACAGTTAAATGTAATACTACTTACTGCCTTACCTACTGCTAACTCTACTATATCTCGTGATGACAATATTAACTAGCTACATACTCACTGTACCACTGGACCAAGCGTACTATGAAACGACAGAGACTTTTTTAGCTAATGAAGAATTTTTTTTTACTATGTATATGTTTGGTTGGACTTGTTAAATCTTGTTAAACAGGAAACAGGTTTTCAGGCAAAGTTCATACTCCAGCCTTATACATTCTTACAAGATGCACAATTGGCACAGACTTACAGGAAGCATTTAATTAGATACGGAAGGCACTAGCCTCCACGACCTTGTTACATTTCGTCTGAAGACAAAGAATTTTTTTACATGACACAGTACTGATTTATTCATTTTTTTAGGGGAAAGTTGGGACACCAGAAGGTATAGAGTAGTACTGTCTGTCCGAAGAGGGAGTGGGAGGCTTAAAGTATGAGTTAGGAGACTTGTAAGATCATATATGCCTGAACAGCGGAGCAGAATAAATCTGACATATTTATGAGTCATGTATGGGTTGTCTGCACTGATAAGGAATACTTATTAAAAGAAAGAAAGGCACCTTTTTGTGTATATAAAAGATGTAGAATAAATAGTCTAAAAATACAGGGTCAGCAAAGTATAATACTGCGTTTCAATAAATTATGACAAGATTATTACCTTAATGTGATTGTTATCAAGGTAATAAAAAAAATCACAGAACACAGCCACATTGAAAAAGTTGCATGTCTTGTTTTTAACCATTTAATTGTAAGAAGGATGAATGTTGTGTTGTGGTCTGTGTGTGTGTGTGTGTGTGTGGGGGGGGTGATGTCTGAGCCTCTGGGGCAGCCTTTGACCTTCAGGTTGCAGGGAAGGCTGTACACTCTGTCTAACCCCTTCCGTCTGTGGCCAACCATACCAATAACATAGATAGCCCCAAGCACCAGTCTTCCCCTGCCCCTTCACAACTTCTATAATTAGCAGGAGGGGCAACTTTGCAAGGTCCACCAGACCACCAAGCAGAGAGAGCAGAGCAACTGGAACTCCTGGAACTCACACAAGCTAAATACAATAAAAAAAAAATTACTTATTTCACACAGAAGCACTATAACCGTGTATCGTTATTACCAAATATTATTTGTTTTACCATAATTAATTTCTAACAAATCAATGATAACAGTAACTTGTTTTCAGGATCTCCTTAAAGAGTGTGGGTGGATCACTCCGTATCTTATTTCAGGACTCTGGCAAATGAAAGAACCACCTGGGCTCATGTGAAGAGAAACAGGAAATCTCAGTGGTGGAGTTATCTGAGGACTCAAACATTCTGTGTCATATAATGAGAAAACAGGGAAAAGAGAAAATGTCGGTGCGCTAAGCTAGTCACAGGCTCAAATAATACAAATGTATAATACGAGGCCTACCAAACAGGTGAAAGCATGCTGCAAAAACAGTGAATTGGCTGTACAATGTATACAAAAAACAAAAACTGTCTGCGCTTCTTACCCCTAATAAGTTGGCAACAATATATATAAACATAATATAAATGAGAGGTTTGGTTATATGAATTGGCCAAAGCATAATTAAGCTCACCCGCCAACGTCAAGGCACACTCTCAATAGGGTGAGAAGCGCAGACAGTATTTTGTTTTTTGTATACATTGTACAGCCAACACACTGTATTTGCAGCATGCTCACACTGTTTGGTAGGCCTCATATTATACATTTGTATTATTTGAGCCTGTGACTAGCTTAGCGCACCAACATTTTTTCTTTTCCCTGTTTGCACATATTTGAGGTTGTTGGCTCCTCATTAGTCTGGTTGCAGCTTGCTGTCCAGGGGTTAATAGGGAGGAGGTTTAATTGCCCCTCCCCCAACACATTAATAAGGTTTTGGTAGCAGTATAAACTGCTTTGTGTGCCCACTATGTAGGAGGTGAGAGTAGGTTCTCACCCTATTGAGAGTGTGCCTTGACGTGGCGGGTGAGCTTAATTATGCTTTGGCCAATTCATATAACCAAAACCTCTCATTTATATTATGTTCATATAATGAGAAGGAAGAAACTTCTCATTCCTACCCCCACTTGGGATTTAGGCTTGGAAAAGTGTTCTACAATTAAACTTTAAGGCCATTTTATTTCACCTTGTATCGTATATTTGCTTGTATGTTTTGTGTTCTTGATTAAAGTTCTGAAGCATACCATATCTCTATTGTTCTGGTTTGTACGGCATTCTGTTTGTATTTTATCCAAGTAAGAAATTGATTTACTGTGCAAAGGTGATGTTCTGTATATTTTTCAACCAAAAGCAGCTGATCTATAGATCATAATAATAAAAAATTGTAATTGTATTGATAATTATTGTTCGTTAATAATATTTAAGTACACATTACAATTTTATTGAGTTCACACTTTAGTTTTGATATTAACAAGGAAAATTGGATGCATACTTTGACTGAACCTTAAAATATTTGAAATACCATGGGCTGTTTTCTTTCAGATTACATTCTTCGTTTTCAGGTAGGAAAGCACCAGGGATTGTGAAGAATACGAGGCCTAGGTTTTACTACAAACATTCCGAGTTAGGCCTCCAAGCAGTATTTCACCGAATACCCTAGACCTGAAGGAGGAATTGATGAGCATAGCATGGGATGAGCATTAGCAGGTTTAGTGCAAGTGAGTTTGCAAAAGAGCATATTTTTGTAGGCATTATGAAGGGCAAACCAAAGCAAACCTCCCCCACATTAAGAGCTGAGATGTACTTCCATAATTCATTATTAAGTCATCGAGGAAGACTCTTATTTAATTATGTATTAAGCAGCCAATATTCTATACCTATATTTATATATAATTTATGTAAATCGACATTCAATACTGTCATATAAACTATGGTCCTTAAGGAACATTGCAACAGTATTGACCGCCGTAAAACTTCCAGCAGCTTGTTCATGAACACACTTGTTTCTGCTGGGTGCCCTTGCAGAAGACAGTTGAGATCAGGGCCGGCCCTACAATAGGGCAGACTGGGGCAATTGCCCCAGGCGGCACTTTAGAAGGGGCGGCACTTTGCCGCCCCGAGCGTTTTTTCTTTTTGAAACGGAAGAGAGAGAGAGGGGCGCCGAGTGGTTTTCGCTTACCCGCTCGGCGCCCCCTCTCTCTCTCCTCTGCGGCGAGTCTCCCTGTTCGGTCTTGGTGCCGCTTGTAATGCTGAGCGCCGGAAGTGGCGTCAATTTCCGGCGCTCAGAATTACAAGCGCGGCACGGTGGCAGAGCAGGGAGACTCGCGCAGGGACTGGACTCTTAAGTAGTATCGGGTGGGGGGGGGCGTCGGCGAAGTTTAACAATGCCGCCCCCCGCCGGCAGCGGCGGGGGGCGGCATTTTTAAACTTCGCCCCAGGCGGCGTTACGTCTTCGGCCGGCCCTGCTTGAGATCACAGTGAAAATGGCAGATGATATAACATAACAGAGGCTCTGTCTCCCGGTGCCTCACAATGATGGTGAAGCGGGAGAGGGATAAGTGTTACAATACATTAGGCAAAATTCCAAAGCTTCAAAAACAAAGGTTGCCAGCCCAGCCTTCTGGTAACAGGAAATTTGTGGCGTATAGTGGGTTTTCTGTTGAACAGAGAAAAAGTAGAGATAAAAACTATTCCATATAAAAATCTAAATATACAAAAGCATGTTTTTTTTCATATTAAATGATGGGATGTATATCTATATAATTTGTGTGGAGAAGCTTGGGAAAATTGCAGTTGGAGTGTCTGTGTGCTTGGCCATACAGGGTGAAGACATGGATTTATTTATCTGAACTTCAGCGGAAAAATAGCATTTAAAGTTTGCCAACTGATTCTCAGGAGAATAGCAAGCAAAATGATACATTTTGTTCAGACTTTCTGATCGCATGCTAAAAAGTCTAGCCATTAACCGGAAGCAAAATTCTAAATATTTGAGAAATCCTTGATAGTTTTTTTTTACAAATAGTAGTGATCCACTGAATAGCTTACAATTCTTTGAAGTTAAAATTTCAGAGAATCAGACTTAGAACACAAACATTCCACTCCTCTTAATGCAAACATGAATGTAACTCTTTGGAGCTGGAGGTGCCTCATAGACTTGGCGAACGGACCTCCTCTGTAACACAGGACATTACCAAATACTAAACTCTGAAGGGTTCCATCGGAACCAGTGATGGCACCTATTTTGTGGGCATTAACAGGGCATTATTGCACGGTGAAAAAGCACTGCACACAATTTTACTCCCTTAATACTTAAAGGGTGACAGATACCTGCGTCCAAACAACAGTGCGTTGCCAAGAATGAACTAGAAGATCTTAAAACCATGGACATTTTAAGGTAACTGCAATGTCTATATTTGCATCTTGTACCGTTAAAAATCTATTGTTTAAATACTGTTGATCATTGTGTGCGCCCTGCTGAGTAATTCAGTTACCACATTGTAAACATTTCTAGCCAGGTAAAATTATTTGTGCTTCACAAAGCTGGAATGTGGCCTGATACAGAAAAAATGACAAAGGACCTCACACTGTAATCTCACAACATGGCAAATGAAAATGGAAGGCTACACAAACATTCCGGCAGGGGTGAACAGTGCGCTCCGGGGTGAAGGACAATGAGACCTAGTATCCATAAGAGATTACAAAGCCTTTAAGAACTTACCAGGGTTTCAGCTCCTGCAAGTCAACCACCATCATGTTCAGTCATGAAACTAGACTACAACAGTTTATCTCTGATGTCCACATCACAACATTATTATTCTCTTTTTAAATATTTTCTAATGTTTCTATTTCCCAGTGACCAAAAACAGAAAACAAATGCAAACAACAGACCAAAAGACTAAGAGTTTGGCTGACCAGATGCTGTTAATACTTCAAAAAAATATACCGGTTCAGAGTATAGTTTTAAGAAAATTGAACACATGAAATGTCAGCTAATAGTAAACTATGTAATTATAAGAACTTTGATTTTGGTTAATTTAATTAAAAAAAATAATGATAACATGCCTTCTCCCTGAGCAGCAGAATTTAGGATTAAACCAAACTGGTGTCTGCCTATGTCAACATTTTTGTTGCTCATTTTGACTCTTTGAGTATAAGCTTTTCAATCACTACGAGTGACATGTGATGCTTAAGTTGCCCTGGAAAAAAATAGTGCAACATTTACAAGGTTGTTACCTAAATATAACTGAATGCAATCTAATTACAAAATCTGGTCTGATCTTTGAGGGTATAAGTGTGTCCTGACCTGAGGGACTCAAGTGGTTAGATGCAGCCTATCACACATCCCTGATCATCCAAAAGAAAGCTAAAAACTGATGATATCTGAAAATGACATCTGCAGCATCACTTTAGTGCACACAGTTTTCTGCTCACATAAAATGAGATATTAAAATCTGCACACATTAAAAAAAAATGTTCTTCAGGAAGTACCTGAAAAAACATTTACCAGAAGTACGTTCTTTTCCCTGTGAGTTTATAGATATTTCCTGGAGCAAGCTGCAGCATTCATATCTACTTTATTAAAATAATAGATTGCAGCACTAGGATAAGGTAATTTGTCACATATCGTGCTTACATTGGCCATATAAAGCTAAACATTACAACACTGGAATGGTTCACTGTTATTTTAATGGCCCTTCATAATCTCTGACCCAGCAGTAGCCGTCCCAGCTCAGACCTTTCCGATGTGTTTATTCTCAAGCGTACTACTATTTGGATACAGCACAACAGAATTGGGAACTTTCATAGCATAATGAAACACAAAATGTTACATTATCTTACTTAACCATGGAGCCACACAAGCCTCCATTATACATGTATTTGCCATAAAAGTAAAGCCTACTCTTTATGCAGTATGTAACCATTCCTTGAGTAAGCAGATGTAGCTCATAGCTGCGGCCATGTTGAAAAACAAAGTTTTGTCATTGTGATATGTTCATTCAATTATACTTTACTGCTGTTGCAAAACAAGGAAAGATTCCAAGATTCTTTGTGAAGAATATCTCACACAAAAGACAGTTGTCAAGCCCCATTAGTGAGAAACTGCAAAATTGTTTATATTATTCAAATTTTTCGCAGAGTCCTTGAAACTCTTCCCCGGCTTCCTCCTTTCTGACCTCATGTAGCTGGTATTCAGCACGAATGCCTCCCTTATCTTGACACATTGGCTGGCATCTGCATAGTCACGGAGCCAGAAATTTCAGCGGTTGCCACACACTCAAAAATGTTTTCTTCTTATTTTGTCTTTTTTCCAAAATGTTGCTTCCAGTTGTCATATAGTCCCACTATAAAAAAAACAATTAATTTACCAGATGGGTAAAAAAGCCTAGCAGTAGTACGGAGGTTAGTCAAAACATCTTTGAGGGTCTCACGGTTGTGTTGCACTGATTTTTCATTTGCCTTATGAAAGGCTATGTGACCAGGGCTGTGCTTCTGAGTTATTTGTTATGGAATTGTAGTCCACCATCTTTACCAGGTTAAGAAGAGTACATTATTATTATTATTATTATTTATTTTTTTACAAAGCTCCATCATATTCCGCAGCCATATACAATGGGTAAAAATTAGCGTACCAATTTCACCTACAGAAACAAGAGGTCAACCTAGAAGGAGGATATCACTTGAACATAAATGGCTGGACTGGCGTATCTATAAAAATCTATAAACATGGAGTATCTTATACTTGCCATTCACTTTATGACCAATTTTGACCAAGGCATTCTGGACCACAAATTTGAAACAGCTCAATATTGAGAACACACACATAGTAGCGTTCCTAATGATTTCTGTAGACAGCTGCCAGGAGCATTTATGCCCTAACAAACATAGAGACATAGAATTTAACCGGCAGATAACGACCATTTGGCTCATCTAGTCTGCACATTTTTTTACTCCTGTAAAAGCCTCAAACCTTATTTGGTCCTCAGTCCAAACCTTATGTCTATCCGATACATGTTTAAATTCCTTCACTGTATTACAAACTGATAACACAAAGTATTTGAAGATGTCTCGTGGAGTTTCCTACTGTCTAAAATCACATTTCTGATCCTTCAGAAAAGAATACCTTTGATATACACATCTTATGCTACAAAATCTAAGGTCCAGATACCTGGTAACAGATCTGAGTTTAAGGAAATCCCTACTTAAGCAAAGAAAGAAACTAGGATATTGAAGAAAATAGACATTCCACTGACATACTGTAATCTATGGTATGTTCTTGAAATGTGGGATTTTGCTGAGTTGTTGAATTGTGTTCTGTAGAGCCTCTTGTCAAAAGAAAACTAGTTATCCTAGAATAATATACGTTAGTACATTTCTTTAATTAGGGCTTTCTTAAACATACAAAACAAATTTGTCTGAGGACTGACAGATGCCCATAGCCTGTCCTATGGTCCCCACTCAGGAACATTTCAAGAGGGCTTTATATTTCTAATGGGAATGAAATGAAAAAGTGACAGGTACCACAGCTAGCCATTCAAAATAGGAAACAAAATCGATTTCTCTATTTTTTTATATAAAGTTTTTATTGTATATCATTACATACTTGTAAAACATACACATGTATTATATCTGGCTTTAAATTATGATTATGATAACTGCTAAGTTAGCCATTTCCTACCGCTTACATTCAGGCAGGCTAATATTGAGGGGAAAATATTTTCCATGGCCCCCTGGAATGCAACTCTCAACAGGTACCGGTCAATGATATTCACATATGGTCATGAGCCCAAGTTCCTATTCTTAGATCTCATAAAGAGTCACGTCGTTATATATAAGTGGTACTCCATATTCTACTTAACGTAAAGCTCAAACATTTAAGGTGCCTTTCCTCGTACTTATTAGAAACACCATTTATTGTATCATTGTAGTCACAAACCCTTCACATATTAGAATCAAATGAAAATGTTGCTTATTCATATTGTTTTTGCCAAGAGGACTTAATTATCATGTGACACAGAAGCAGGCCCTGAAAGCAAAAGAGGGCTGGCACATTCTGGTCCAAGGGGCAGGTACAGCTGCATGGCCCCTGGCCCTTTGTGCCCCCATAATATATACATTAACGCACTCACAATAACACAAAACCATGCACTCTAACACACACTAACACACTGTTACACATTCACATTAACACACAACATACAATCACACACTCACTCTAAACCACACACTAAAACATACTCACCCCCATCACACCTCACTCTATCAATCACACATCACCATCCCTTGCCACTCATGATCCCTAACCTTGCCTGGAGCCTTTGCTATTGCTATTTGAACACTGTGGAGAATAATGCACTTCCGCCTTCATGAGTAGGCCATTCCAAATTGCACAGGCCCTGTTTGAAAAATCGGCCTTGAGGGCAATTTCCTTTATCCCCAGGCCAGCTCGCCCATGGCTCACAGGTTGCTTCCAGAGGAACTAAATAAAGATGCTTAATGTCTTCAGAAGGAAGAACACAATGACAGCTTTGCTAAGTTCTATTTCATCAGCATACTAGAAAGTACACCTAATGTTTTGGAGCAGCACCTTTACCTGGTCACACTCTTAATCTGTGCAGTTATCCTGGGGGTATGCAATTTTGGTATTAGCACATCTCACAAAATACCCACTTTGATCGATGGATATAGTAATTTCCATGTCTGGGAACTCTCTGGGTTTTGCCTTTAGAGCCCGAAAGAAGCGCACTTCCCCAGGTCTCTGGGTCGCCACCGAAAACCACAGGAGTGCCTTCTCACACGCCCCATTCCCCGTCCATTTCCCATTAAACAGTGGGGTGTCCTTTCCACCAGGTGACTTTCTGCCCGGATCCCACAAGGGGGGCTCCATCTAGGTAATCTCTAGCAATTTGCACTTAGTGGAATATTATATTAAGGCCATAACTGATATGTATTTCCACACTGTCTTCACTCCGTGCTCTTTAAGTCAAAATATAACGTCCGCCAGAAAATATACGGGACCGGCTCCGATTTCAGTGACATACTTGAGTTCCTGTTAAATATGAACTTGTGTTCTATAAGATGTCTCAGCTACTGCTGAAATGCTTCTATTGTGCGTAGCCCAGCAGGTACAAAGGGAGCAGCAAGTGTATGATCAAATGGATTCCACTAAGAGTAAAGTACTCTGCAGACAGACACAAGATGTTTGAGACCACGCCATGGAGAACATTTGTCAAACCCTTAAATAAAATAGGAACCCTGGATCAAAGCACAGGCCCTTAACAAATCTAAACATTTGTCACCTCCTTTTACTTTTGATGTATTTCATATTGAAAACATTTTTTCTTTTCTTAAAAGGGAAAGCATAATCGTTCAGCACACATACTTGGTGCCTTTTCAAGACAAAAAAACCAGTGACAGTCCTGCCACAACAAGGAAGTTTCTATTAGTCATTGGCAAATAAAAAAAAAAACAACAAAAGGAAGTGGATCACTGAATCCAATTTATTAAAGCTTGGTAGTATTGCCAAAGCGTGTTGAAGCAGCTCGCATTAGTAACGGCAGAATGAAGTCGCAGAGCATGTTTCCTCTTCCTAACAACATTACCGGTATATTGAGTACAACATTGTAATTGTCTTAACTTACTGGGCAGTGAAACAATGTGATATTGTATTACTTTAGTGTACACACAGCATGCTGTACCACACATTTCTAGCTCAGCAAGATGAGTTTCTGCAATTACTAAACCCATCTGCAGGCATATTTTTTTAGTGTTAGTGGATCAATCAACCCACCAAAACAGTAGATGTCCTAGAATTTGTATGCGCATGCTTACTTCACCATGCAAGAAGAAAGGTCACATCTGGCAACCGCTGGATTGATCCTATATAACACGGAGTTAATTTCTTGAGACATAACACAAACGTCACCAATGTCATAATGTAGAGTGAAATTGGGAAGATTTTCAAATCTATTATGCATTATCAACAATAAGGTATCCTCATCTGGGGTTCTAGAACCAGGGCCGGCCGAAGACTTAAGGCCGCCTGGGGCGAAGTTTAAAATGCCGCCCCCCCCGCCGGCGTTGGCGATGGGGGATGCGGCGGCATTTTAAACTTTGCCGACGCCCCCCCCCGGTACTTACCTTTAAAGAGTCCTGCGGCGAGTCTCCCTGCTCTGCCACGGTGCCGGCTTGTAATGCTGAGCGCCGAAAATTGATGCCACTTCCGGCGCTCAGCATTACAAGCCGGCACCGAGACCGAACACGGAGACTCGCCGCAGAGGAGAGAGAGAGAGGGGCGCCGAGCGGGTAAGAGAAAACCACTCGGTGCCCCTCTCTCTCTCTTCCGCTTCAAAAAAAAAACGCTTGGGGCGGCAAAGTGCCGCCCCTTCTAAAGTGCCGCCTGGGGCAATTGCCCCAGTTGGCCCCATTGTAGGGCCGGCCCTGTCTAGAACACTATTCAGAAACAATGACCTGGTAACCCACAATGACATTTTTACTTATGCATGTAAAAAATAGTCTTTGGAGAAGAAATTCTTTACCTCTCGGGGACAATATTGGATAAATTAGGCATAAGTGCTGTTTTCTTCTTCAACAGATATGGTTTGTTGGAAGAGTTAAACGCAGTGTACTTTGTGTCTTTTTTCAACCTGTATGACCATGTAATAATGTAACAACGATGATGCTTACTTTTTAATGGACAGTTGGAGAGCATCATGATTGCACATCCTGCAGTTCTTTAAAGCAGTGTCTACATATATATATAC
>VKOC01030623.1:0-14834 GCA_009364415.1 Spea multiplicata
ACGCTAAACATACCTGGAAACTTTCCAATGTAGGCTTCCGGGAGCTTCTATTGTTTTATATAGCGCCATCATATTCCGTAGCACTGTACAATAGGTAGACAGGACATGACAAGTAGTATATAACAATTAGACTTAAAGAACCAAGGTGGGGATGGCCTTGCTCAAAGAGCTTACACTCTAGAAGCAATCTATAACCTTCTGAGAGAGTGGCTTAGTGAGTGAGCACACATCTCCTGCGCGGCATGTAGTTGGCGGGCAGTGGACGGGGCAAATACATATGGGGGGTATTAAAGAGACCACACAGCTATCATACGCATTAAAGATGTTTAGAGTGTCCATTTAATAGGCAACCAAGGACCATTTATAAAGTGAAATATTGGTTTGCGAGCCTGTTGGTTGTATCTGACGTGCGTTATATAAGCTACGTGATTTTAGATTTAGGTTGGCATATATTCAATCTGTATTTCTAATTAGTGTAAACTAAATCTCAGCTGTTAGAGAGTTGAAGGAATTATCTGGCGGTAGATGGACAGATCTGCGGCTCCTGACACATCCGTATAAATTAATTTGATTTCTGAAACGAATTTCCACAGGTTCAAAGACTAAATTTACCCAGAACAATATAACTGGTAAATACACCTCTTTTTCCTGCGGTTTAAACATAGACATTTAATCTTTCTGCCTGCTCTTTTCACTCTGCATGGATTAGACGGACTTGGTTGGTAATATCCCCAATATCAATATAATATAAAATAGAATAACAGCTACATTTTGGGAACATTTTCCTTAGACTCTTCCTTTAATCTGCAATTTAGTCTCAAAGTGGACAGCTATATAAAATTAAAGAGACTTCGGTAATGAGAATCCAGCATTATTTTCTGGGAACACAGTGTATCTACTGAGTATTTACTTTTTAATTCATTACGCACTTATCGGTGTTAGACTGGGGCAATTATTATGACAGGCCCTGGGAGCTGTAAAATCAATGAAGGTCTGAGCAATCACAGCCCAGAGCTCCACTGCAGCTCCAATGCTACCTCCTTGTTATGCTCTTCAGGTGTGAGCAGGTAGCTCTTTAGGTAGGGAGGGTAAGGAGTGGTAGCCTGCAATTTTGGGAGATATGGTATGTGTGCAGTTCACATTTGGTGGCTAGCGTTTATCCTATAATACAACACAAGCTTAGGGAGAGCGGACAATAATTAAAGGGAACTAGAATTAAATGTGGAGAATGTAAAATACAACAGGTAAAGTATAATACCTTTCACAGTAAGGACTCTAAAGCTGTGGTGTAACACTCAGCTGGACAAGGAGCTACCACTGGACTGTTTCTTCAGCGCCCAGAAGAGGAAAAACACTTTTTGTTTGGGGAAACCCATGGGAAACCATGGCTTGAAGAACTGCCTTTCCCTCTTAGCAATAAGAGGCTCTTTCCTTCTAGGGTGCAGGGAATTTTAGTGAAAGGGGGAATGTTATTAAACAACAATTGCTCAACTTTCAGATCAAGACAATATATTTTTGTTAAGAAAGGGTATTCAGGGGGGTATACATGCGACTTTGCTAACAATGCTCAACTATGGTTAAAATCAAATTGTTTACTACATCAGCTTCGAGTAACAGTCGGTGACAGCCTAACAGCGGTTAGTAAGTAAGCAGTATGGTGCTGTAAACCACTTTGTTGGGGGGTGGGGGGTAGGTTAAATTTTCACCTATAGGTTGTGCTATTCCATTGGGAAGGAAATGTATAAGTTAAAAGGTAGTTACACTTTAATTCCCCCAATTTCTCACTAGTAGTGCAGGGTTACATGTCATGATGTTACGAGACCCCTGTGAGCACCCGTCTGGATATGGTAGAATGGACATTGTGGCCACTGCAAATATGGGTCAGTGGCGAAGATGCATTCTGCCCTAGGTCCATTAGTCCTAGGGGGCAGGAGTCCCTCTGACGCTAAACCTTTTACCATTGAGGGGGCTCTAGGGATTTGCCTAATTTTCCCAGTAGATAATCCAGCTCTGGGTAGTACTGTTTTATCTTGGTTGCCATGTCTTTAACACAACACAGTATATAAACAAAGCCATTTTATGTTTTTCGACATACGGTACCATTTCTCCGCGGAGAGGAGAATAATATTCCACGGGAAGCACCTATTATTTGCGAGTAGGAGCCGGCAGTCATAGAAAAGATTTACTGTTCTCTTCTCTGAATAGTCGGTGCTGGGTACATTTCCTCAATTTCATGGTCATTAATTTTTGTACGGTCTCCTACGTCTCCTTTTTTTTCTGTTATAATTTACTTTCTGAAAGGTAATATTGAATTTTTTTATTGCTAATTCTCAGCCCAGCTGTTTTTTTATCTTCTTGTAAATCACTGTACGCTGTGCATATTATTATTATATGATATACATGATATGGAGACGTCCTCATGTGTATGTATCTACAAACATTGCAACATTGTTATGGGACAGAAATGCCCTTAAGGACGCAAGGGGTTGGTCAGTGATCCTTAGCACCACTTCTAATGTAAAAAGTAAGCATGAAATGGATCCAGCACAGGCTGAAGTGAATATATTTGGGTAACAGGTCAGCAGCGGCAGGTGAAACAAAATGGATAAAACTGAAAGTAAATGGTTGCTTTTTCTGAATACTAACCAAACATTTAAATTTTTCTCTACTGCTGGGGTGACTTCCCTGCTTAGTACAAGATTATAAAAGCAGTGTTTCATACTTCCCAACAGTCATGTTTTTAGAGGGGGGGGTCCACATTTCTGGCCATTGCCCTGCTGTTCAGCAGGACAGTAGGGATCACGGACCTGTTTAGGGAGATCCTCTGATCACCCCAGATAGGGCCAAGGAGCTGCAAAATGAGCACGTGAGCGTAAGAACACGGAGCAATGGGAGAAGGTGTCCGGTCTGATGAATCGCGTTTTATTTACATCACGTGGATGGCCGGGTGCGTCTCTTACCTGAAGAACAAGCGGCATCCAAACACATCCATGGGGGCCGCAACTTACAGAACTTAAAGGATCTGCTGCTAACCACAGCGCAGCTTCAGAGGTCTAGTGGAGTCCATGCCTCGACAGGTCAAAGGGGGGACCGACACAATATTATACAGGTGATCATGCTATGGCTGTTTGGTATATATATATATATTTTTACACATATAATCACACACACTATACTTAGGATTTGGTTGGGCCAACAAATATATAAACCTTTGTTTGCTGTGCTTCTGATTCAATTTACAGATAACGTTTTATACCCGAGGTGCCTGTGTCTCGCTGAAGCATGCTAGACTGCATTTATTCTTTTTTTCATCTGGAATGAAAGAACAGAAATATAATGCGACTCGCCGATGTCATCTATCGGGTACTGGAGACAGACAGAGTAAGGAAAGTTTTCTAGCAGAGGATGTTATTTTGTTCCCTTCCGAAATCCGATATTTGTAAACCATATAAAGAAAGATATTAGATGAGGGATCACAAAGCTTTAAAGTTACCGATCTCACGCGGGTCTGCGGGATTTGCCGTTAGCTCTGTGGATTTTCCAGACATTATTTCATAAGCTGAGCTGGAAATTGTTCTGCGACTTTTTTCCTCCTTTCAGGATTTCGTCTTGCGGGGGACATTATCTGCGAGACTGATTTAGAAACAATGTGACAATATAATTTCCTGTTCAAAGAGTGAACGTCTGATCTTGAAGCCTTGAGGTCTACATGGAGGAGCTGTGACAAGCAGTAGGCTGACTGTTATAGGAGTTGTAGTTTAGTAATACCTAGAGGAACTTCTAGGCGTTCTCCATCCCCTGTGCACCCACACATATATTTTATATAGAATATTCTTGCATTTGCTAAAGAGGTAGACTAGGTGGGCCGAATGGTTCTTGTATCACCCAATGAAGGCAGGAGATAGCGGGAAACAATAACTTGATTGGTTTCCAGCACATAGCGGTCAGACGTGGCGCGAGTGGTGGACCCCCATACAGACATTATGCTGGCATACGTGCCTCTCTCTCTCTTACTATTGGGGCTTTTAGGGTTTTAGAACCTTGTGATACCCTCATACCCAGCAAACATTCCAAGCTCCTAGAACAAGAGGGGTATCGGGGAGGAAAGATGGGCATAGGGATTTGGTGCCAAGGGAGGGACTGGCCCTACTAAACAGCGCCACTTGGGGGTATGTTTCGATGAAGCTTCTATAGCTTCTGAATAAAGTGTCATTCTCAGGGGTTGTATATTCTCACTGCCCTCTCCTGGGTAGGGTAACTACGCTCAGTGCTCCCCCAGCCTAAAGGAGTCATCAGGTCCCCTTAAACACCTGTGCTTTGCAGCTAAGGCACCTGAAAGAAATATGCGAATGCTAATCGAGTGTGTTGGTTGCTATAATAATGTAACGCTAGCGAGTCCGCTTAACACCCACCGTGTAAACACGATAATGTATAACGCAACGCGGACTTAGAAATGCAATTAGCCATTTATCTGAAAGTGCGTACGCTGCCCACTTTAACAAACCTTCTGAAGGAGAGCGCTGCGTGTTCAGCTGTAATTCGTGCCGCGTAAATTAATTTAAGGAATTGATTCATTATATCATTTATACAGACGGGTTATTTTTGGCTGGTGGAAAATAGGCGACAAGTCTTTAAAATGAAGTGCTTTGCGTATTAAGAATGGAATCTGCATATTTTAAAGGAACAGTCATGTCGTTCTGATTGGCGGTATTGCTCATTATAAAATGTGTGATAAATAAAGCCCCTCCCAGCATCTAAGCTCCTCCCTATGCTCACTCTGTGGGTCACCGCCTGCTGCGTTCAGTCCTTTGTCCCAATTAAGTTTGCCTATTTTGAAGCGTTGTATTTTACATTTTCCACCTTTAATTCTAGGCGTTCCCTTTAATTATTCTCCGCTGTCCCTAAGATTTTGTTGGTTTGCAGGATAACCTCTAACCACCGAATGGGAACCGTGCGTATCCCCCCAAATTCCAGGTGTCCGGATCAAGACCCCTTTATTTATTGGGGTGTGGCTAGATGCAGGGAGGGGTGGGATTTAAGGGGAGGCGTGAGGATGCCACCCGGGCCACCAAACCACCCACCATACCCAAAGAGCTAACTTGCGGTGCATCAGCTCCAGAGTGTCGGAGGGTGGCAGCGTGGGAGCTGCAGTGGAGCTCTCTGCTGCGATTGCTCAGACCTTCACTGATTTTACAGCTCCCTGGGCCGGCCAAGGGGGATGCGAGGATCTCCACAACCGGCCCTTGAGCCCCATTCCACACAAAAACAGGACAGGACGCCTGGTATGGATACACTTCTGGCACGCAAAGAGTTAACTGCAAAGCCCAGCATTGGAATCGTAAGAAGCCTTACATTTGTCAATAAGAAAGCTTCCAGATAGCACAACATGCAAACGCTATTATCCCGCAAACATCTTCTCTTTGTGCCGAAGCCCGCTGTCCGTGTCTGCGCTCTCGGGGCCGGCGGAAAACCCAAAGCAAAACAATCATTGGATTTAAATGAATCTTGAGTGCTTTAGGTTGGCTTTGTGTGCAATAAGCGAAGCTCAGCGATGCCTGGATGTATAATTTTATGGATTAGCTAATAACCGAATGCTTTAATATGCACTTTTCTGTTTCTCCTTTAACCCCTTCACTACCAAGAAATACCATGAATAATACCCAGTCCCCCTAGGGAGAAAAATCAGGTTTCCGAATTCTTTCAATGCCAGTAGAATGAGATGCCAATCTCAAACTTATGTTAAAATATACATATTTTTGTATTATTATTATTTATTATTGCAGCCGGGAAGTAGTTAAATGAGACTCGTTTTCTAACACAGCGACTAATGAATGCTCGCCAAATGCACTCCAAAAAAATGAAATAAAAAACTATTTTGGGACCAGATTTTAATATCTCAATCGCTTTGTTTTAGTGCCACAAACAAGAATATTGGCTACTGGAGGTGCTTCATGCAATAAACATATTTTGCAGGTAAATGTTTTATTCTTAATATTGTACAATTTCATATTTTTTTTTTATATGGCTCTATAGTGTGAAGGAAACCCCGATATTTATGCCTTAGTTGTTTTTTGGATGGTATTCGCTGGTTTGAACCTAGTAAGAGTTGCAGTTCCTCTTCTTTCCCGTAAAGCAAAACCCTCATAAGAATAAATAATAGGAATAATTACCCATTATTCATTTCCGTAACAGCTCCCTGTATATTAACCCTTCGGTCTTGGCGGATACCTTGAAAGATACTTATTTTCTGCTGTCTCTTGCAGGTATTGTCGGATGTCTTCAATGCTCCCGTGTACACAATCGCCACGGCTAACTCTGCCTGCTTAGGAAGCGCGTATCGAGCGGCCCACGGTAAAGAACTTTATGAAATATCACGGAAAAGTCTTCATGCTGTCGCTTTCCCCTGCAGCGTATAAATGACTTGATAAACCCGCCGCACTGGGAGACCTGAGCGCTTCGTTCATACCGTGCGGTATTTATGTTGCTGCAGGAAATCTTCAATCTCCCATAGATGACAGTAGCACAAGAACGAGGTTATTAGCCCCAAACAAATGACGCGGGGTACGGGTGAGTTGAGGATGCGGAGCTATAGCCCTTATTATAGCCCTTTACAGCTATAGGGGGAGACTCTATAAATGACTATAAGGTGAGGTCAGTGGCAGAATGTGGCAAAGCTTGCATGTCCAATCAGCTTGATGTCCTTAGATTACCCTCATACTCCACACTCCAGTCTGAGGAAGGTTGTTTGAGACAATCAGAGACAATCAGCAGCTTAACAATATAACTTAATAGGAAGGAATAATCACACGGACCCTGAGAACAATAAGTTAAGATGACATAGAGAAGGATTCCGGTATTGCTGTAACCAACTTTACATTAAAGATACTGTTCCACGTAGACAAAAACATTAACTGATGTCTCCAGTATGTAGCCAATAAACCATAGAACAACTGACGTGTAGTTCCCTCCTGTGGCAACATCCTATCAGCACCTTCTTTTATGTCACATGGGACATCACACAATTTTAGAATGAGGTTAAAAAAAAAAAAAAGGAAGTGCCTTCTTCAGATTGATTTTCTTGGAGATCATGACTGTTTGCAGTTCTGCATTCCTGATCCCAATGTATGTGTGTGATAAGGCAGCCTGAACAAGGGTTCAGGGATTCACTCACTGTTAAGTGTAAGCAGTCCTTGCACAGAGCGCCACAGCAAACCAGGACTGTGTTTAGAAATCAGGACTCTCCCACAAACATCTGTTGGGGGTACGCCGATCTACTGTGTGCTAGCAGGACAATCTCCCAGCAGATGCAAAAATCTCAAGGGATAGATTTTTTAAGGACATAATAGTACGTCCCGATGCCCCAACGTGTTACAGAACGAGAAGTCTACCTCTGAGATTTTCTTTTCTACAGCATTAGCTGGCACAACATGTCAGTCTGTGCTAATTAATTTATCTTCAGTGGAATCTTTATTAAGGTTCCCAAGGACTTCTCACCGTGTATTCCCATCCTATATCTTCCGAACAATCGTCTTTGTTAAATGCTAATAAAACGATTTTATGAAATAGAGATTGAAACGCGCTGAACAATGTGTGTATCGGATTCCATTGGAAAATTGTGATTAATTGTCCTTGGAGGAATGCGGTGACCTTGGCTTGGCTTTGTCAATATTTGCCTCTCTCGGTTAATCAATCTTCTCTCGGAACAATATTTAAAAAGTGATTGAGCAGGGTTAACCGTTTTAGAGCTTTCCGTTCCTGCTTCGTGTGTTACGGACATGGTTAGTGCTAAAAAGCCTTAACCAAAAAGTCACCCATCCGTAAGAAAAACGTAGAATTTGATGGCAAATAAGACCCCGTCGGCCCGTCTACTTTTCCTGCTGTAAAGACTCGAAGCTTGACCGGTCCTTGGTCTCGGCTTTATTGTCAGGAGCCGAATGCATTTGGCAAAGTAAAACCACAGATAGAATATAATCTCTTCTAGATAAACACCCGGGGCATTATACCTCTAATTTTTGCCTGTAAATGTGAGGGTATATTTAGGGAGCCTGGTGAAATCAGCAGAAACATTTTATTGGTTGCTATGGTGATAAGACTTTTTAAATTTGACACCAGAATCGCTCGAATCCGTAGTGTGTTTCGAGATATTTGCATTATTTTTCTGTCCACATCCTTTTTTTTTACGGATTAGACACATTTAGATCACTAAATTCAATGCAAAAGCCAAGGACAGGGTAGAAGGTAGTTCAGGGATCTTGTTTCGGACACTCGGCAAGCAGGACACTTATTTAGGTTTCATGAATGAGGCAAACGGTTTGATGCCATCCGGGTCATCTGCCATCGGTGCTCTGACCACGTGGCATTTCTAAGCGCACCTTTTTGCTGACGCCTTGCCCAGCAGTGTTTGGGGTTCTGGGTCCCTGAGGTATTACCCTTAACCCGGGTGTCCGTATACCCGGACCATACAGCAGACATAAGTGTCCTCGCCAATCGGGACTTACCTGCGGGCCAACCACCTGCTGGTACTAGAATCAGTGCTGTCAGCGGAGGCGTCGCTTCATGTACGGGTTAACGAATTGTCGAGGAATATGTGAGCCAGGTTCTCACGCGCCTCTGGCCGGCTGGCCAGCTCGTGGTATAATGGTTCAAAAGTTTGGGGTCACTCAGCTGTTTTCATGGGAAAACAAAGACATTTCTGGCTGTGACATAAATACAAAAGGGTTTTCTAACCATCAATTAGCCTTTATAACTTAAATTTGGATCAGCGAACACAACGTGCCATTGGAACCCAGGAGTGATGGGAGTGATAAAGGGCCATTGGAACACAGGAGTGAGGGAGTGATAAAGGGCCATTGGAACACAGGAGTGATGGGAGTGATAAAGGGCCATTGGAACACAGCAGTGATGGGAGTGATAAAGGGCCATTGGAACACAGGAGTGATGGGAGTCTGCGCTGGATTTCTGATCCATTTCATGTTATTTTAATGGACAAAATTTTCTTTAAAAAAACCCAACTTTTTGAAAGCTAGTTTATGTGTAAGTACAAATCCTGATGTCACATATAACAGAGGCGCATTCATCGGGACAATGCCTCCTCTTTTACCAAGATGTCTCTTATGTATAACCGACCTGTTCAGGGACCAGGTTTAACGCGTCTGGTGCGGAGGAACACAGTAACACAACCTGACACCCGACACACTCCGGCTCACCCGGACACTGGCTTGGATATCACTCTTTATCAGAGAGTTCCGTAAAGAATCTTCTAAACGCAGCGTCTCCTTCCGAGATGCCTCACTACAGAGCTGAGCTTCTACACGCCGTCTCCTCCAAATCGCTCTACGGGTTGCTAGGAAACCCGGACATTTATTCATATTTATTAATCGCCATTGTTTGGTTACAAGCGATCCTGATATTTGGATGTACAAAATCTAAAAAAAAAAGAAAAGAAAAAGGCGTATTGTTTGGCTTCGGGATATTTTACAACTTAAAAAAAAATTTTTTTCCTTGCAGAAGAATAGATTTGACATAAGAATTTATTTGTAAAATAATCCTCAGGATTTAAAAATCATTAAAAAAAATCATCTTGGGTTTTATAGAAAAAGAAAGGAGAGAGATTTGATGACGTTAAAATTAACTGAATTAACCTGTTAAGTGAATTTCTAAAACATTTTTTTGCATTAAATTAAGATTTTTAGAGCTTCTTTTAAATGTTTGTCCTAACGAACTATAACTGCCAGTATTTACTCTGTGTTGTGGAATAACCGACAACCTTCCGATGGTCCAAATGCATTAGGTTATTAACCCTTGTAAGCCTCTTTAAGAGTTATAGCTGGGGGGAGCTTTTAAATCTTGTTTAGGTATATAGTGAAAACCGTGATTATGATAGTATATAGTATATATATTATATAAGTATCTATATATAATATGACAGCTGCCCTGATCTGACAGCTGCCCTGATCTCTTATGTTGAAATCCCAGACCAACCCCCCCCCCGGTATCTGCCATTCATATATTCTAAATGCAGCACATAATGCTCAACATCTTATGGTTTCTAAAAGAAAATACACAAAAGGCCTTAATCAACATTATTTTCAGCCATCCTGTTAGTGGACATCATTAGTTACCAAGTTCATTCCGTCGTATTTCACTCTGAAGTTCACCTTCAAAAACAAAACTCCCAAGAACATTCCTGGACACTATGTTACCTGGTGCGCTGCGGTGTCACGTTTAGGACCTTCCATCGATGGCTGACAGCACCTTTCTTGGGTGGTTCGGCACGCTCCACGGGATATATGTTTTGCGTCGGCTCCTAGTTTTCTCAATCTAGTCTAGGTTTCTCTACTTTATCTAGGCTAGTGGCATTGGTGGGAACACCAGTGAGCACGGCAGTTGTTCTTGTTACTCTTGTTTGGTGCACAAGACCCTTACAGGCAGATACATACTGAGTTTAACCGTGACATAAATTGTCATATTCTTACGGTATGACAGAACCTTTATGATGCTCTAAAAAGTACATAGTAGGGAAGAGAAAAGGAAAAATAAGAGTGGAAGGAAGTTTAATGAAATAAAGCCGTGCGATAACGGGTGGAAATCCCTTGGAAATGATTGTAAGGTTGAAGGTTAAAAGTGTAATGGTTATCATCCTATATATATATATATATATATATATATATATATATATAATATATATATATACTCTGTGATATATAATATATATATATATATATATATATCCATGATCCTGATTCCCTAGTAACCTTGCTTCCCGTATTGTCCTTCTAGCTTTGTCCCCAAATAGGTCAATATGACGAAAAAAGCAGATACATTTAACAGAAGGGACTAAGTGATAAAGAACTAATCCTTTGTGTGATCTTGGTAAACATGTTGCACTTTGTATCTATTGTAAGCGATTAGCTTTGACATTGTATGCTTCCCATTCTTCACTCTTTTAAGCAGGCGCAATTCTTGAAGAATAAGTATTGTTCTGCACTTAGTCATTGTACTTCCATCCGGAGCGTAATTAAACATTATTGAATGGCAGGCTGCGTTTGCCAAATATACTGACTTTGGAAAAGATGGACCTGAAGGGCAGTCAAGGAACAAATGATATTTTGGTTCACTTTGCAGTAAATTCTACCACATTGAAAGTAAATAGTAATAAAAGTTAAGAATACCTTTTTGTTTGTGAATTCCTTTTTGCCGCAACTCCCTCAGCGATGCTGATGTACGTGGCAATAGGCAGGAGACGGGTATTCAGCTGGAACGTTGGCAAAATATCCACTCAAGCAGACTTTATTTACAGCGATGGATTATGGCTAGTGGTGCCCTAGCCCTGACCCAGAGCATCGCCTTAGATGCCCCGGTAACTTACCTCCATGGATGCCAACCTCTATGCTGAGTGACGGGATATGACATCATAGCCTTGAGCTCTACCTCGTAAGGACTCGTGGTAACAATACTAAGGAGACTGTGCCGGTCACAAGGGAGATCTCTGGTTTCCCCAAGTGACTTATAGAGCAGTGTTGCCCTGGGGATCCTGATCGTACAATAGGATTATCTGCCCCATGTTATGCAGCTGGGGGGCTTCTGCCTCCCTCGATCTGCTGCCCTAGTCGGCCTAGACTAAAACAGGCCATTGTTTATATACAATGACGTATGTGTGATGGTTAGTGATGTCACTGATGTAAAACTCTTGGAAGACATGTCAAAAAGTGTTATTGGGCGCAAAGTGGTATGGGAAACGCTTTTTGCCCACCTAGTCTAGGGGTAGAAAGGGAGAACAGGTGGAGGTACCTTTCACATGTTCTGCCCCACTTGTGAAACCTAGAACCCCAAATGCAGACAGTGACCGGCTAAGCCATTGTTGGATTAAAATGTTGTCACGATCTAAGCTTTTTACTTTGTTACCATGAAGACCGTTTCTATTAAATTATTCTCGTTTCTAATATTTTTAAATAAACTTTAAATTAAAACCAGCAAAAGTAAGACAAATGGGAGATTCCTCTTAAAGAACGCGCTGCCAGTTTTTGTGCATTAATTACTTTCTGAATATATTTCAGCTCTTGCGATGGAGACATCAGGATCCACCTTTGCGGAGGTCGTGAAGCTAGCGGAGGAACATACATTAGTGGTGACCCCAAGAACCGGAGCAGATCAGGTGACAATATTTTCCCCTTATTTACTAAAACCATGTAGTCTCAAAAAAGCAAGAAAACCAAAACGGAAGGAAAAATTGTTGTTTTTTTTATTGGAAGTCTGTATTATTGATCAATATTGTTTTTCCCTTTCATTGATTTCTGTAAGAATGTAGAAAATATCTCCCTTTTTTAACCACCTAGGCAGTCATCGCCCCAGCACCTCGGCATAGTATTTTTTTCCTTAATTTAATGTTAATTTATCAGGTTTTGTTACAGGGTGTAACAGCCATAGATTTCTGTACGCGTTAAATAGAATAATGGTACGCAGACAAAACACGGCCTCATTGCGTATAAATTGCAAAATGCAAATCAAGATCAAATATTTAGAAATCCATTAAATAGGCTTCCTCCGCGTCTGACTTGTTACCGAACAAAGAGAGACAGAAGGCATCGCTTTGAATGTGGAAATCAAATCGTAATTTCCATTTCTAAGGCATTTTTGCTCAAAGTGGTTACTCGAGTCTGAGGCCGAGGTAGGAATTAGGAGGCTTGGGGGTGGGGGGTGATAGCTAAGATAAGCGCGGGAGCCAGCATCGGTTGACATCAAAGAACATCGCCAAATTTATTTTGATATGTTCGGACGTTAAATTGGCTAAATTTTAAAATTAAAATATAATATTTTTTTATATGATGTAGAAAACCTTAAAATATACTCCTGATTGAGGTAAGTGGGGGAAAAAGCTCTGAGACGGCATCTCAAGGAATCCTGGGTGAGAACAGGCTTTTTGTTGACCTATGGCTTTGCCCCAGCCTCCCAGGATCTACCTCGTAAGGGTCTTCTTGAGGATATTCGTGCTTTGCTGCCACCGGTCTTCTCCAGGAAGGAGCGTCGAGAGATGATGTCAGATTCGATAAAAAGGAGCGATGGACCAGTTGGAAGGGAGATCATTGAGCCCATTTAGATGGTTTATTGGTTAAATGGGGAACCTGATCACCCGAAAAGGGTAAAATAGCCCAGTGATGTCATCAGTTGGCTGAATATTCAACTGATGACATCACTTTTTTGTTTAGGGGGTAAAATGTGTCTAATAGTAGAATCGTAAATTCATTTATTAAAGTATATTTGTCACTTTTACCAAATCCTAGATTTTGCGGTAAAGTGTGCACACCTAAAGTGCGGTAAACCTGTATAATATTTATTTGACATAATTATAATATAAAACAATAACTGTGCATTACTTTCTTCCTTTACAAGCTTCCACAGCATAGTGTCATAATTAATTGAAATGCCCAGCTTATGTATTTTGGCGAAGAAACTCTCCTGAAAGGGGTTTACTTGGTCCAAGGGAGATAATTAGTTAAATATAACCTAGAAACTGTAAGACGAACCATAGCAATAGCATAAATAGAGCAGTATTGGACGTAGGGGACTGGCTGGTGGCAAGAAAAAGATTTCAAATTCATTGTCAATCACCCTCGTTCACTCTCTCACACACACACACTTTAATTCATGTTCTCTCGCTCTCATTCATTCTCTCTCATGCTCTCTTTCGATGCCTCCCTACTTTCTCCGCAGACTACTTCCTTGTCCTCCTCTCCTTTCCCTTGAGAGAGATTGTGAATGAGAGTGCGAGTGCGAGGAAAAAGCCAATGAAAAGCAAATAAAAATTCTGAGCTCTCTGCTTCGTTTTTATTGGTTTTGTAGGGATCGCTCCCCGTTTTCAGACGTTCCTATGAATTGACAGAATTGGAAAATGTTGTTACGATTTTACGTCATACGAATCTAAATGCACGAGTCCAGTGTATTTATCAGAGAATCCTAAAATAAATACGCTCATAACTTTCTGTAAAGGCATTAAACTGTAATATGTCAGTCTTCTCCAGTATCATCAATCTGTTAACCGGATCTTTTATCCCCTCCTTAGATCTACCAGCCTTTACTGAAGCGTTATGCCGAGTGTGAATCTATAGTGATTCTGGAATCCCAGAATATTTCCATGGACTGAGACACCATGTGGAACATCAGACACCGTCTCCCATTCCTTACAATAATTCTAATAAACAAAGTCCAAAGATACCTTTATCACAATTAACCAAATCATTTCCATTGTTTTTAATTCATTGTAGTATGCGAATCATTGAAGTGTAGCCCCCCATGTTTTACTGATCAGTGTTTGTTACTAATCACAATCGTTTTTTATTAACCGTTTGAAGAACATGCTTATGTTACTTATAATCATAGATGTATTGAATGGTAAATATACCCAGACCTGGGAACTCGTCCAGAAACTCTAGGGGGGGGGGGGGGCATCGCTTCTCTGGGTCTCCAGGTGACTGCAGAGAATCTCCGGGTTGCGGGAACTGCGTTGAGGCACGAGATACTTGCAGTCCAATCCTGTAAGCACTTTTTTCTTCCAATTCTGTTTAAAACATGGCGGAAGGTCCTGTGCCAGACTCTCCATGAAGATCTTGAATGCCCAGCCACTAGTCTTAGTCTTCTAGGGTCATCTTATGGGTCCCTCTTCAAGGAAAGAGGACCCCTGACCTCTTTGAGTTGAGATAGTCTACCCACCTTAAAAACCCTAAAAGTCAAGACTTTGGGACCCATCTGCACTACAACATTGTATCACCCTATTAAAATAAAAACATTAAAAAAATGCAATACATGAGGGCAAGAAAATGCCAATACTGGTTCTTTTA